>CM049799.1:26450747-26480747 GCA_027422405.1 Ptychobarbus kaznakovi
TGCTTGTGTGAGTGCATGTGTGAGTGTCTGTCTCTGTGTGTGGGTGTGTGTGTGTGTGTGTGTGTTGTGTGTGTGTGTGTGTGTGTGTGTGTGTGTGTGTGTGTGTGTGTGTGTGTGTGTGTGTGGTTCATGAGGGACACTAATGTGTATAATGGCATGGGTATGACAGGTATTACAAGGAGAAGGTGATTTATGAGGACAATTTCAGTGTCCCATAATTCAAAACGTTTATAAATCATACAGAGTGAATTTTTTATTTTATTTTTTTTTTGGGGGGGGAGTAGAAATGCACCATCTCCTGTGAGGGCTGAGTTTAGGTGTAGGGTAGGTGTAGGGCAATAGCACATACAGTTTTTACAGTATAAAAACCATTACGCCTATGGAGAGTCCCCGTAAACCATTAAAAAACAACACGTGTGTGTGTTTTATACATGTTTGTGTTTTGATGTATTCCTGCTAACTTCTAACTTTTTTACATCACAGACAATCATCTGACATTGAATCGAATGAAGTCTGGGAGCCAGTCAGCAAAAAGCCAAATACAGAGCGACATGATGACAGCAAAAAATCAGAATCAGAAGAGCTTTATTACAAGTATGTTTACACACACAAGGAATTTGTCCTGATGACAGGAGCTTCCAGTGCAGAAGAAAGTACAGACATAGTGCAGACATGCATGATAGTGCAGACATACATAGGAATAACACAGAAGGAATGGAATATAACACCAATATAAGAAAAACAACTGAAATTAAATAATATACTATGTACAGAAATAGAAATATAGGAAAAAAATTTATTATTAGATTATAAATTATACATACATATGTTATTTACAAGTGTACACATTTTGGACTCTATGTATAAATGTCACTATAATGTGTTTATACTTCAGTTACTATGTGTCAGCAATTATTGACAGTGAATCTGGATGAGAAATGGAATAGCTCTAAGCGTAGTTACATTATTACATTAATTACATTACATATATTAAATTGTAAATTGTAAAATTTCACAATACTACTCTTTTTACTGTATTTTCAGTTAACCATCAGAGACTTTTCAGCAGTTGTGTACTGTAAGTTTCTTGTAGTAAGGAGAAAGAAAAGAGAGAAATAAACCAGAAAAAGGGAATTAGATTCGGATGACTGGAAAAATTAATTGGCCTAATAATTATAAGATTTAATTAAGCCAAAGTCTGCGCTGTGGTGAGTGAAAGGAGCCCAGCGAAGCAGAACAGATCCAGTGGAGTAAAATTATGTTCTGTGGGAGCAACACACCAATGCCAGCCAGACTTGAAGGTGTGTGTGTGAGAGAGAGATATAGGTGACAGATGAGTCACAGGCTCGCTTACATCTAAATAATCGGTAATAGAATATAATGGCAAATTAAATAATTGTCTAATGTAGATGATTAAATCTCAGCTCACTTACTACCCATTGTCTGGGGACCCTGCAGCCTCCCCTAGGTTTTCTTCATGTGCAAATTTATGCACAAAATCACAAAGCTAGAACTACAATGCTTAAATGTTTAAAGCTTGTTTTTCTGTCACAAGTGAAAAATATTAAAATGCTATTATGTTTAAAACCAGCTTCTTTTTATCAGAGGGCAAAGTCTGGTGAGTTTGAGTAAAAAGCAGATATCAGAGGTCCTGCTGTCCTCTTGCATCAGAGCTCTACTTTCATCTGCTATAAAGCTTGAGGCAAAATCTGCTGACTTGTAGTCTCCATCCTCAAAGTCAACGGGTTAATCTGGTTGGGTAAAACCAGTTTTAGAGAAAACCGGGATACTATTTTTTTTTTTTTTAAGTGAATGCGGTCCAGAACTTTGTCTGTTTTTGATTCCATGACCTCTTTTATTTGATTGAGATGGACAATAAATCACATTAAGCAAAAAGGGCAATACTCAAGAGATGGCTATTCCTTGCATCTACAGCAAAAGTAGATTCTGTTTAAAATAGCAGGAGGGAAAGCCCTACTGTCAGACCTCTGTCGTGTGTGTCTTGTGTTCCCGCCTCTTGTTTCCTTATATGGTTAGTTTCCTGTCCTCGTTTCATGTCATTATTAGTAATTCGGTTCCAGGTGTGTGTGATTATGTGTTTATTATCCGGTGTATTTAAGTCCTGGTCTGTTGAGTTCCATGGCGTCTGGTCTACTCGTTATCCCCGGTGTGTTTCTGTCAGTCTACCTTGCCCTGTCTTACCTTGATGGCGTCATTAAAGACTCTTATTTTGAAGTAGCTCCTCGTCTGCGTGTTCCTGTTTCCTCCCTGCTGTGTGCACCGGGACACTACCTGTATAGCTTTTATACATGGAGAGTTAGTTGTCCAAAATCTACCCTGAACACCTGCAGCTAGGGAATGCTGCGGATTTGCCTCTGGAATACAGTCAAGGGCAGGTCAAAGCATCAACCAGGGCTGCACTGCCATGTGTTACAGTAACACACGTGAGCCGTGTAAGATATCGGATTGACCTTGATGACCTCAAAGCTTGCAGTCTAATAGAAATAAAAACAGACAGGATACACATTACACATTTCATAATTTCACCACATTTTCCCCACATTATCACTGAGAATCTTGCTGCTTGATCTGTCATATTTCCATATTAGGTAATTTTATCTCTGTCACCAGTAAGTGATTAACAAGACACTTTCATTGCAGCAGGGATTAAAATCTTCCTCACACCGGGACTTCCTAATCTTAATATATATGCAGCGTGCAGAGTGTTTCCAGCCACAGTGATTTGATTTCCAGGGTGATAGATAGCCAGCTCAGATGTGCTTATTCATGATGGCCACTTGGCCAGATACTTTTTTTATTATTCTGGAGTGCTTGGGGTTAAATCTGGTAAAGAGTGCAGCTGATTCAATAATTCATTTATCCAATGTTGCTGCTCATGCATCTGTTTAGTATATTAGGTCTTCTTAGAATCGCTCCAAAATGCAACATCTAGTTCTAGGTCAGTGCTGAAATATTTATGAATATGCAAATATTTGTTTAGAAGGGAGCCCAGTTCAAAGTTGTGGGGCCATCTTTCATGAGATCTCTCTTGTTGCATATTCATAAGCATCTATCAGACCTGTCCCACATCTCTCTGCGGAGTAATGGAGTTTGCAAAAATATTGTTGATGGAGAAGAATGTGCATGTGGTAAGCAGACAGATGATGTCACTTTGGCCACTTTTATCCCTGGTATTAACATTTGCATCAGCCAAACTAATCACAAGTGGATATACAGGTAAACATGGGTATAAAATGGGTGGTGATTGATCACTCAAGATTGATCAATCAAAAAAGATTGAAATTAACATTTTAAATCATTTTAAATAAGTACAAATTTAAAAAAAATATAATATGATGTCCATTTTATTATTGGCCTATCAGAAATAGATTTCACAACAACATTTCATTTTGGCAAAATTATAACATGAGAAAATTAAGTTACAAATTAAGACATCCCCTACTTGACTGAATAGCTGATAATTCTTCTCAATACTATGTGGTTCATCCAAAATCTCACATGCTTTAGACACAGAAATATATCAGAGATATTAGATGTGCTTATGAAATAAAAATTGACTTTTTATTATTGAATGTTGCAGTGTTTATTATAAATGGTTTATCCAAGCACAAGTGTCTACACAAGAAAACAAGCATCCTTTAATCAAAAACATTAATGTGTCTGGTTCCTCAAAACTCTTTCTTAACGTAAATCTTTTCTCTGGTGACATTTGTGTTGTTTTTAAATTCTAAAGACATGTGAATAAAGGCTTTTTTAATTTACGTCACACTACCCGATTGCCTTGGATTGATTAGTTTTTTGATGATACATCTATTAATTAATCACATGCCATTTTAATGACTCAAGGTACTGGCTCAAAAACAACCTAGATGCAAATCTAAGTGCCCAGAGAGAAAGAGGGGGGGGGGGTTGAAGCACTTTTATTGTATCACAAATTACCTCTTACACAAATTCACAATAATAGTAATTCACATAAAACTAAATTAAACATTCAAAAACAACTGACCCTCAAAAACCACACATAAGACATCTTTAAAACACCCAAAATCACAAAAGAAACATTCATTATTTACAAGTTTATAATAGGCTAATTCAATTTTGATTCTTCCACCAACTAATTTTCTAAACATCACGTCCACATCAATAGTCTCAAGTTGGTTTCCTTTATTCTTTCTAGTTTTCCATATCGCTAATTTAGCTGTTCCCAACAAATAATTGAATAAGCATATCTTCCTTCTCATTGAATACCTATACGTAATGCCCCCAATAAATATTCATCACATTTTTTAAACAGATCCTTAAGAAAATTAAAAGATCTTGTAATCTTCCACATTTTAAAAACAAATGTTCCAAGTCTTCTTGTTTTGGCACATTCACCACCCACCGCTGGATTCAGGTGTGCCACATGTCTGTCTGTAGCTATTGCCCCGTGAATATGCCTCCACTGTAGATATGCTGTTCTCTTCTCTATGGGAGGCTTATACAGGGCTCTCCACCTGTCCCTCGTGAGGAATCTTATCCCAACAATCTTGGCCACTTTGAAGCTTTAATTCTCTTGAGAAAAAAATGTATGTATGATTTTTACTGAAGAAATGTAAATAGCTTTCTTTTATGTTGATTAAAAAAATCCAGTTGAGGTTTATCAAAAGACAGAATTGAGTCCATATTTACTTCCACACTCTCCTCAAGTATCAAGGTTTCAAGTTTTTTTTTTGTCATATAATGACAAAGCTTAATGCTACATCCATGAACAAAGGATGTTACAGTCCCTTATGTCCCGTTGGAAACTTGTCCTGGCTCTAAGATCGTCCATCTTATTCTCCAAGGATTGGACATTAGCGAGCAGAATACTCGGTAGAGGTGGACTGTGAGCCCTTTCCTGCTGTCAAACGACTTCTCACATCCACCAGCCTCCTTCATGGACCGGTAAATAAAGTGCTGCCCCACTCCAAAAAAAATTCACGAATGTCCGTTGTATTTTACAAACCATGTCAACTGGAGGCTCCATAACAACCATTTTATGCCACAGTGTCAAGGCTGCCAAGTTGTTGGTGACCAAGACTCGCCCTCTGTATGACAATTGTGGTAATAGCCAATTCCATTTAGACAATCGGGCTGACTCCTTCTCCAGAAATCCCACCTAGTTTCTTAACTGAAAATATTAATTTCGTAAAAAACACCTAATGCTTTTATCCCTTCTCTGCATGATTGTAAACCACATGGTAGTTTCGGAGGTCCTACATCTTCCCACTTACCAATAATATATATATCTCACTTCTTCCCCAATTCACTATGACTAAGGATGATTTTTCATATTTTCCAATAATGTTCGTTAAAACTTTCACATCATCTTGACCCGTTATAAACACGGTAACATCATCAGCATACGCAGACAAGGATACTTTAAATGTACTCTTTAAATCTGGAATTTAAATTCCAGGCAGTTCCATCCTTAATCTGCACAAAAATGGTTCAATTACCAGACTATATAACTGTCCAAAAGTGTCATCCTTCAACTGGAGGCTCCATAACAACCATTTATGCCACAGTGTCAAGGCTGCCAAGTTGTTGGTGACCAAGACTCGCCCTCTGTATGACAATTGTTGTAATAGCCAATTCCATTTAGACAATCGGGCTGACTCCTTCTCCAGAAAACCCACCTAGTTTCTTACTGAAAATAATAATTTCGTAAAAAACACCTAATGCTTTTATCCCTTCTCTGCATGATTGTAAACCACATGGTAGTTTTGGAGGTCCTACATCTTCCCACTTACAATAATTATATCTCTCACTTCTTCCCCAATTCACTTAATTTTTTCATATTTTCCAATAATGTTCGTTAAAACTTCCACATCATCTTGACCCATTATACACGGTAACATCATCAGCATACGCAGACAAGGATACTTTAAATGTACTCTTTAAATCCATTTAATGGCAGTTCCATCCTTAATCTGCACAAAAATGGTTCAATTACCAGACTATATAACTGTCCAGAAAGTGGACATCCTTGTCTGATACCCCTGGACATTATTATAGGTGCACTCAAACCAACTCCAGCTTTGACCATAACAAATGCATTAGAATACAACAATTTTATATACAATATAAAATTCTCACCAAACCCCAATTGTTTTAACACAGTGAAAAGATACATATGATCAACTTGATCAAAAACTTTTTCTTGATCAAGCGAAAGAACCCCTAAATTAAAATTCTTACTTCGATTAAAATCAATCATATCACGCAATAAAAATTAATTATCAATAATTGATCTATCTGGTATACAATAGGACTGGTCTCTATGAACTATTACATGTAAATATTTGTAAGTCTATTTGCTAACACCTTTGAAACTATTTTATAGTCTGAACATAACAACGGCACTGGTCTCCTTTTTTAGGAATTAAAGAAAGAACTGCTCTGCAACAACTTGTGGGTAATGTATTTCTTTTGATACAATCTGTCAGCAGTTCATTAGAATCCTGTCAAAATAATTCCCAAAAAGCCTGATAGAACTCCACAGGTATACCATCCATTCCTAGGGATCTTCCAGGAGATAATTGTCTCATTGCATCTGTGAGCTCTTGCAATGCTATTTGTTCATCCAGTGATTTTCTTTGTTCATCTCTCAACTGAGGAAAATCACAAAACAATTCAAAAATACTTCCAGAGTCACAATTCTGAGCACTATATAAATTAGAATAAAAATCTACTGTCATTTTCCTCATTTCCATAGGGTGAGAAGTTACAGTTACATTCAGACGTTTTATAAGGCACAACTGTTTTTGTTGAAAACTTTTATTTTCCAGATTAAAAAAGAAAGCACTAGGAACATCCATATCTTTAATTGAGCAAAATCTTGATCTTATAAGTGCTAATTTTACCTTTTCTTGTACAAAAAGATCCAAGTTCTTTTTTTGGTTTAACCTTTCATTATTCACAGGTCCATGTCCATTATTATTCAAAATGTATTTTTTTTTCCCAAAAATGCAATGTCTCTTTGTAAACTTTTAACTGTTGTTTTCATCAGTGCAGTAGAGTATGAAGTATAGTTTTGACAAAAAATCCTGATATTTGCTTTACCGACATCCCACCATTGATCAAGATTTTCAAAAGTGTCTTTCTTAAGTTTCCAATATTCCCCAAAAAACTTAAACTTTTCACAGAAACTAATTTCTTGTAACAATTTGACATTAAAATGCACAAAATAATAATGTTTAACCACTATTTTTAATCATATGGTGATCTGAAAACCCATTAGGCAAGATAGAAACATTCATTACTTTATTATTCCAAATCTTCCCACTAACTTGATTATCTGATACCTTTAACCATGTATTTTGTCTAACTCCAATGTTTACTTCTCCACAAATCTAAGTCAAACTCATTTATAATTTTTAACAACTGCATGCTTGATTGATTACGAGGCTCCTCTCCATTCCTATCAACTATAAAATTGGTTGTGCAATTCCAATCACCCTCAATTACCATGCACACATTATCATCAAACTTCTGAATGACTGATCTCAATTCCATAAAAAAGACTACACGCTCATGTCCATTATTAGGAGCATATACATTGATTAAAACAAATGTCATTCCTTCAAACTGTAGTTAAAAGTGCTCTTCCTTTCACAATTTCCTCCACTGATAAAATTTACATTCATTTTTTTTTTTTTAATTGCTAAAACATCACTTATATTTGTTCCATGGCTAAGAACATACTTTCATTCCCACCACATACCCCATTGAGTCTCATTATCATTACTTGTATGTGTTTCTTGCAAAAAAAAACTATATCAATTTGTTTAACAAACTCTGCAATCATGGCTAATTTATTCCTATCTCTACCCGCATTTATATTTAATGAACCTAGTTTTAAAAGTTCCATAGAAAAATTGATAGAATAAAATAAAATAATTAAAGTATGAAATTCACACTGTGCATTTGAACATTGAATTTTTGCAAAGCTCTTGTTTCTGTCCATAATTTGGCTAGAATCTTTTTCAGTCTAAACCTCTTCTTCTTACATAGGGCTTCGTAGCTAACAATCTTCTGCATTGATACCACTGACCATATTAATTTATCTATATCCGGAAAAAAATCCTTCAACTCAACAGTTTTTCCAAACGTCAAGTCCAAAAAATTATTAATCTCTTGCACTGAGTATTTTTCATCTATGTTCTGGGACCCAAACTCAAGACATTTCAGATACCTCAGACAATATATCATCATCCTTGATTCCATAATCCTCACTTTTTCCAACATCATCTGATCTTTCAGTATTTTCCATACTAACCACTTCACAAGGAGCACTTTCACTTACTTTTTCTGCAACTATGATTGTACTATGTTCTAAGACCTCATGTTCCTCCACCACATTCATCATTTTATCTTCTTTGTTTTGATTTCCATCTACACTTTAACATGATTCATAATTTTGAGTGATACTCTCCTCTTCAGGCTGGGGCTTCATTGTAGTATTTAGCTAACATTACAGATACACCGCTAGGCCCTGCAGCCTCCTCATTAGCCTGGGCTCTATGCGGGCTCTATGCGGGCTACTACTCTGAAAGACACGTCTAATTCCGGCACATTCAGAAACATAAACACATGTCTCCTGAAAGAGATAACATGTTTCAGTGCTTCATTTTTACATCCTAATAGGATCGTTTTAGTTCCACTAGCAGATTTACCATACTGAGCTAATGCAAGTTCAATATCCTCATCTCCAATAAATAATGGAACATTCTATATATAGACTTATGTCGTAGGTGTAACAAGCTGTGAAACAGTAACAAAATCGCCACTTACCACAATCCCGTTGCTTACCAAGCGGTTTACTAGCTTCTCCTCTTTAACAAAAATCACTATGGCTTTGTTCATCCTGGAGGCCGAAGAAATGTTATCATATCCAACCTCTTCTCCGACCGCCAGTAGTACATCCTCCACTGATACTGATACACCCTGAGCAGGTACGCATCGGACTCCATGACGCCACAAAGCAGGTGGTTCTCCCCATCACAAACGATGCCATTCCGATATTTCGGCAAACACGACCAATAGGTGGTTTTAAAAGACCAAATTCAGCTTTACAAAGATATTATAAGAGAGAGAGAGAGAGAGAGAGAGAGAGAGAGAGAGAGAGAGAGAGAGAGAGAGAGAGAGAGAAAGTCTCTGTCATGATACAAGGATCAAAGTCTGCTCTCAAAGTCTTCATTGAAGAATTTAAAGAAATAAAAACACTTGCACTGTCTGAAGATGATGAAGATAAATATCCCAAACAAGTTAACAACAAGAATCGCAAATGATCGCAATGACTCCAAAAACTATAACTTCAGTGTCAAGAATGAAAGACAGTTTTTCACTCCTGGAGGTAGAGTTAGTAGAGCTAAAATAATTAATTATCTCCCACCTAAGCAACAACAACATAGAACAACTTACAAATTACATATTGAATTTGAGACAGAGAAGTAATGTCAAAGGAGCTTCAACAAACTAAAGATGAAATGAGTGAAATAAAATCAACTTTAGAAAAACAGCTAACAGAAGTCAGAGCAGAAATGCAAGAGGAGCTATCTGCCTTGAAGTCAATACTCCACACCAAGGATGTACTCATTAACAGTTTGAAAGAAAAACTCAATTCTGTTCCAGCACTTAAAGAGACTTCTCCTGAACCATCAATGTACCCAGAGATCCTCATGAAAAATCCTCAAGCTGAACAACTAGCAATGAAGAGAAAGTCTCACAGCTCGACTGATCCAGCAAATCAGATTGATATCTCCGCCGCAGAGGACCCGAGAGAAAAACAGGCTCTTATCCTGATCGACTCGAATGGGAAATATGTCAATGAGAAACTTATATTGCCAAATATGATGGCCAAGAAAATCTGGTGCCCAAACACAAAAAGTGCTTTTCAAGTCCTGTCTGATAGAAACCTGAATAAAAACTATAAACACATCATAATTCACACAGGGGAAAAGGATTTAAGGGCCATGAAGGGCCATGTGGCTCCTATCATGAGAGAGCTGGCAATCAGAGCCACTCAACATTTCCCAGAGGAAAGAATAACTCTGTCCGCATTACTACCACGCACTGATGTACCATTCCACGTGATTCATGGAAATAATGTGGAACTCTCCAGAAGCTGTGCACTTATTCCTAATGTTCATCTTTCCCATCACAAAGATATACGACCACATCATATGTATGACCATGTGCATCTCAACAAGCAAGGAGTGAAAGTCTTCACCAGAGTGATGAAAAGCACAGCCCTTGGAAACGCACCGGGAAACAGTAGAAACTCCAACAACAAGAGAAGCTCTCATCCTCCAACAGAGCCCAGAGCTGCCACCGGACTGCCATCACAACACAAGAGCTACGCAGTGGCAGTTCAACGACCACAAAACCCTGCAGCTGCTGAACTCAACCAGATAAGACGTCTGCTGGACACCGTCTGCTCCAGACTCTTGATATAACTCACATATTTACATATATGTACATATACACGCACACACTTTACAGATGAACCTATTCATGAAGTCTTTTAAAATCAGTTGTTGGAATATACAGGGTCTGCACTCTTCTACTTTCGGTAACAAGTCTGCAGACCAAGACTTACTCAGCAGTGTAACAGATATGGACATTTGTATCTTTCATGAAATGTGGTGTCGCAGTAATGAGGCTTTACATTTTCCAATAGGATACAAAGAAATTATTGTTCCTTCATTAAAAAATTCTAAAATTAAATATGGCCGTGACTCAGGTGGAATACTTATTTGGCACAAAGACAATTTGAAGCACTTGACAAAAAATTTATAATTTAAAATGCATCTATTTGGCTTGAAGTAAAGTCAGTCATATCACAGCATAATCTTTACCTCTGTACACTCTATATTCCACATCATGACTCTCCCTATTACAAAGAGCAAAGCTTTCTAAAGTTACAGACTGACATCTTGCACTTTCAGTCAAGAGGACATATTCTCATACGTCGAGACTTAAATGCCAGGACCGGAAGAGAAATTGATTATGTAAATATTGTAGATAATAATCACATATCCAACGACACCACGTTTCATTCTTCATTAATTATCACACCAAGAAACAGCTATGATAGTTAAGTCAACACCAATGGAAAACAAGTGTTAAACCTTTGTAAAGGTTTAGGGCTGTACATCATTAATGGCAGAACCAGAGGAGATAGTTTAGGTAGATTCACCTATTACTCCAGATTAGAAGCCAGTGTAGTTGATTATTAAATTACAGACATTGACCCAAATTTTATTAATGCCTTTATAGTTAGACGTCAACTCCCGATGTCTGACCACTGCCAAACAGTCCTTTACCTGAAACAGTCATGTGACCGGGTCAGTACTCCTCCCCTCAAACATGAAAAACTGTTCCCTTTAAAACCAAAACTCAGATGGAACCAGTCTAAAGCTGAAAAATTCAAAAGAAAACATGAGCAGATCTGTTATACTAAAAATGCTGGACGACTTTATTTTTGAGTAAAGTGAACTCATTGTCATGTTCAAGAAACCAGTCTGAGATGATTTGAGCTTTGTGACATGGTGCATTATCCTAATGGAAGTAGCCATCAGAAGATGGGTACACTATCGTCATAAAGGGATGGACATGGTCAGCAACAATGTTCAAGTAGGCTGTGGCGTTAAACAATGCTCAATTGGTACTAAGGGGCCCAAAGTGTGCCAAAAAAATATCCCCCACACCATTACACCACCACCACCAGCCTGAACCGTTGAGACAAGGCAGGATGGATCCATGCTTTCATGTTCTTTACGCCAAATTCTGACCCTACCATCTGAATGTCGTAGCAGAAATCAAGACTCATCAGACCAGGCAATGTTTTTCCAATCTTCTATTGTCCAATTTTGGTGAGCCTGTGTGAATTGTAGCCTCCGTTTACTGTTCTTAGCTGACAGGAGCGGCACCCGGTGTGGTCTTCTGCTGCTGTAGCCCATCTGCTTCAGGGTTCGACGTGTTGTGTGTTCAGAGATGGTTTTCTGCATTCCTTGGTTGTAACAAGTGGTTATTTGAGTTACTGTTGCCTTTCTATCATCTCTAACCAGTCTGCCCATTCTCCTCTGACATCAACAAGGCATTTTCGTCCACACAACTGCCGCTCACTGGATATTTTCTCTTTTTCTGACCATTCTCTGTAAACTCTAGAGATGGTTGTGTGTGAAAATCCCAGTAGATCAGCAGTTTTTGAAATACTCAGACCAGCCCGTCTGGCACCAACAACCATTCCACGTTCAAAGTCACTTAAATCCCCTTTCTTCCCCATTCTGATGCTCGGTTTGAACTTCAGCAAGTCATCTTCACCACATCTAGATGCCTAAATTCATTGATTTGCTGCCATATGATTGGCTGATTAGCTATTTGTGTTACCAACAGGTGTACCTAATAAAGTGGCCTGTGAGTGTAGAATAAACAAAAAATAATAATAATAATATGTGGTTTTATAATGAATGCAATTGTCTTGACGACTTTCTAACAAAAAGCATAAAGAACCGGCCAATCAGACGCTACGGCTCGCCCACTCCAACTGTCTGAAAAATAATAAAAAGCTAATTTGCAACAAAAGAGATCAAAATTATGAAGCTAAAATTGATTAAATAGATGAATCAATAGACCAAAACAATTTCTTGAATCTCTTTAAAAAAATAAAAAGCTTAAAATCAAACACATTTCTCCAGTGCGGCACAATCTGGAGGTCTTACTTTAGAACTCTTTACCAAAAACTTGAACCAGACCTCAACCAGCCCCAAACTAAACCAAAGAGAAAACTAGAAGATTTACAGAAAACAGTAAAAAATTACCAAAACCCATTGGACATGATTATAACAACATTAGAAATAACAAAGCACATTAAAAATATCAAATTAAAGAAGGCATGTGGACAAGACAAAATCAGTAATGAAATGCTCAAACTCAGCAGCCCTTACGTAATTCAAGCTCTGGCAAACTTATTCAATCTGATCTTATCCCCTGGTGACTTCCCTGAGACCTGTTCTGAAGGACTGATCACTCCTATATATAAAAAAGGAGATAAATTAGATCCCAGTAATTACCGTGGTA
Organism: Ptychobarbus kaznakovi; assembly: GCA_027422405.1. NCBI lineage: Eukaryota > Metazoa > Chordata > Actinopteri > Cypriniformes > Cyprinidae > Ptychobarbus > Ptychobarbus kaznakovi. The sequence continues at coordinate 26,463,876 of CM049799.1, forward strand.
TTTGTGTGGGAAGTAAACTAGCAAAACTTTTCTGCAATATAATGAACAACCGCATAGTGACATTCCTTACAAGACGCAACATCCTAAATAAATCACAAATTGGCTTTTTACCGAAACAACGCACATCCGACCACATCTATTCTCTCCACACTCTAATTAACAAAAATCTAAAGGACAAACAAATACAAATATTTACATGTTTTGTTGATTTAAAAAAGCTTTTCGACTCTATTTAGCATGATGGTTTACTATACAAATTAAATTGGCATTGGTGGAAAAACATTTGATGTTATACAGTCAGTGTATAAAAATAGTAGATGTGCGGTCAGAATAGGTAATCTCAGGACTGTGTGCTTCCAGCAGGTTCGTGAAGTGAGGAAGGGATGCAGTCTGAGCCCAACCCCGTTTAACATCTACATCAACAAGCTGGCAGAAGTTCTGGGGCGCTCCGGCAGCATCCCGGCCTCGCTCTGCACGACTCTGAAGTCAAATGCCTGCTGTATGCGGACGACCTGGTTCTGCTGTCCCCCACAGCCGAGGGTCTCTAGCACAGCCTGGCCCTGCTGGAACAGTACCGTGAGGAATGGGCTCTGACGCTTAACCGGACAAAACCAGAGTCATGGTGTTCCAGAAGAAGGCCAGGTCTCAGGAAAGCAGATACCAGTTCAGTTACGGAGGAGAAGTCCTAGAGCACAGCACCATCTACACTTATCTGGGCATCCAGATTTCTGCATCAGGGGGCTTCAGTCTGGCTGTGAAGGCCTTGCGTGAGAATTTTATGGCATTTTATGCCATCAAATCATGGTTTGGCCAATTCAAATTACCAATTAAAACATAGATTAAATTACATCACGCAATTGTTAAACAAATTCTACTGTACAGGAGTGAAATTTGGGGACCAGTAATACATTAAAAAAATTGGGATAAAACTTCAATAGAAAAACTACAACTAGAAATTATCAAAACATTTTAGGGGTCCATAGATGTACGTCCAATGATGCCTGCAGAGCTAAATTATACCCACTGAAGATCAAGATCCAGAAGAGATGTGTTCAGTTCTGGCATCACCTCCATCAATTTGATCCTAATTCAATCCAATATAAAGCCATCCTCGCCAATGAAACCTCAGCAGAATCTCATCCTCTAAACACACTCTCTCTTCAGCTAGTCCATAAAACCCAGCTCCTCACTGACTACAGCTACAACCCCAAAACCATTATTAAAGAAATTGACAAAAATCTAAAAGACACTCATGATGAATCTCTAAAAATACAATTTGACCTTCAAAATAATCTCCAATGCTACTCCACCCTAAACAGAACCACTAAATTGAACAATTATTTATTAATACAACCATTTAAAGAAAGACAAATCCTCTCCAAATACAGATTAAGTGACCATGATCTAGAAATAGAGAGAGGAAGACATAGACAAACATGGACAGAGCAAGATCAGAGGAGCTGTAGACACTGTGATCTACAACTAAATGAAGTTTTTATTAACTAAGTTCGGGAGGAGCACGTCAGATAGTCGGCCTAATTAACACAAGGGGTACACAATCAAGGTAATCAACCCTTGGATATAAATACAGCTGACTTACCTCCATCCAGTTGACGGTTAAGCAGCATCCCTCCACCACCCCTTCTCCACCATATCACTAGGATTTTAATCACACCGGGGGGGTACTCTGGGTTCGGGCCCTTCCCGAGCTCAGAGCCCTCCCCCAGGACAGCACGCCTACAACGTATTACCATACTCGCCAAATACGCATTACGTTTATCGTGCTAGTAGATGTAAGTGTGAAATCGTGAATAGAGGACGAGAAACACTTTCTGATAATTTGTCCCAAATACCACAATGTGAAGGAAACATTTCTCCCCAGATTTGAAGCCCTGATCCCATAATTTACTGAACGCAGTGATACTGAGAAAATGCCCTTCTTACTTGGAGAAGATGTAAACACAGCTGCACTAGCTGCTAAATGTGTATTAACCATTCACAATGTTAGATGTTAAACATGATTAGCTTGAAACTGACTTTATCTTTTCGTTCATTTAGATGGATTTTATTTTATAATTTATGTTGTTATTTATTTATTTATGTTGTTGTCATATATATATATATATATATATATATATTATGCTTTGGCAACATTGTGTTACACAGTCATGCTAATAAAGCTTATTTGAATTGAACTGAATTGAGAGAGAGAGAGAGAGAGAGAGAGAGAGAGAGAGAGAGAGAGAGAGAAGAGAGAGAGAGAGAGAGAGAGAGAGAGAGAGAGAGAGAGAGAGAGAGAGAGAGAGAGAGAGAGAGAAGAAAGAAAGAAAGAAAGAAAGAAAGAAAGAAAGAAAGAAAGAAAGAAAGAAAGAAAGAAAGAAAGAAAGAAAGAAAGAAAGAAAGAAAGAAAGAAAGAAAGAAAGAAAGAAAGAAAGAAAGAAAAATAAATGTGGTGAATTGTGATTACAGTTGGAAAACAATCGGTAACACTTTATTTTAGGGTCTAGCTGCTTATTAGCATGCATATTACTAGAATATTAGCCATTTATTAGTACAAATTAAGCATATATTAATGCCTTACTCTACATAACCTTATTCCACATCCCTAATCCTACCCAATACCTAAACTTAACTACTACCTTACTAACTATTAATAAGAAATTAGGAATTTATTGAGGGGAAAGTCGTAGTTAAAAGTGAATAAGTGTTACCAACAATTTGAATATATTTTAACATTAAGTAATATTTCCTGTGATGGCAAAGCTGAATTTTCAGTAGACATTATTCCAGTCTTCAGTGTTACGTGATTCTTTAGAAATGATTAATATTCTGATTGGGTGCTCTGTTATTATTAATTATTATTTGTGCTCAATAATTTTATAATGCTGAAAACAGATTTGATGCTTAATGTTTTCCAAGAAATACTTTAAGGATTCCGTGATGAATTAATAAAGTACAATGACCTGCATTTATTTCAAATGGAATTTTTATAAAATCTTTACTGTCACTTAAAAAAAATTAATGCAACTTTGCTGAATGGAAGAATTTATTTATGTTGAATAGTATATCTATGTTAGTGCATTGAAGCAGCAAAAACTGCTTTGGTCAACACTGATAATTATAAGAACTGTATCTTGAGCACCAAATCAGCATATAAGGGTGATTTCTGAACATGTGACACTGAAGATGATACTGAAAATTCAGCTTTGCCATCACAAGAAAATGACATTTTTTCAAATGTTCAAATATTTTTATTTTAAATTGGAATTTTTTTTTTTTAATGTTGCTCTTTTTACTCTGTTTTTGATCAAATAAATGCAGTATTATTGAGCATAAGAGATTTCTTAAAAAAAAAAAAAAGGTAAATGTTTGTCAAACTTTTGGCCCGCCGTGTACATTTTTTGCAAGGTAATGATGACAGATGCAAAATGTGGTTGTCCAAAATACATACAGAGACAACTGGGGTTGGTTGCTTAGACACGGAATAACAGAACTGGGTCAAACTGGTGATTCTTCTTTGGAAATGCTTTGTAATCTAGGAATAGTCTTAATCTGTGTCTGGGAATTCCAGACTTTACAGGCTCATCTGATTTAATTAAGTTAATTAAACTAAATTAAATGGACTATTTCTGAATCAGCTCTGATATCATCATATTACAACAGACTAAACCCTGATTAGGCTGTGTCCAGCTCTAAAATAGCCCATGTCTTTTGTACAAAAGCAGAAAATCGACGCAGATTCATTGATCTTAAAATTGCAGTTTGCAGAAAATTCAAAACGCTGTAAATTACAGCCTCCACAAATCTGACCAACTCTCATGTTCGAACCATAACCACACTTGGACGGGGTCAGAGTAAATCACCCCTCCTTCCACATCACACGTTCAGTTTTATACATAGATATGAATCTCTTGGTAGCAGAGGTCGATAAAGGCAGGAGAGGCTCAGATTGTTGCATAATTCTATTAGAGGCCAGTGTAAATCCTGGCATTTTTATATCGCTCATTTGTTCTCTCATGCACTCATTCAATCAGTTCTGCTGGCTTGGATTAAACAGAGTGATGTCACCACAACATATCATGTTTCTGAGAGAGAGAGAGAGAGAGAGAGAGAGAGAGAGAGAGAGAGAGAGAGAGAGAGAGAGAGAGAGAGAGAGAGAGAGAGAGAGAGAGAGAGAGAGAAGCAGTGTTAGGCGTTCAGCTAGAACTGTTGCATAAGCTTCAATCTAATACTGTACTTTAATACTTATATTGGAGTGTTAGTGATACTACCTGTATTTTTCCCATTTTCTACTGTGTTAATCAAAAAGTGATGCATAATAATGCCTGGCATTATATTTATTGTCACACTGAAAAAAACATTTTTTTTTATTAAATCAGTATTTGTTTTGTTGTTTTCTAGTAAAAACATCTGTATATCTTAAAATCAAACATATTTAGCTGACATTTGCTTATACAGTTTCAATTTCTATATTTTGTTGTAGCATGTCAGTAGGATATATCAATTTACATTTCCAAACAATCCTTTTGCCATTAATTGCTATAATCCAGTGACATTTTTGTATGTACAAGGAGTATGACAACAGCCAGTATGCTTCACAACTTGTTTAAAACATTGTATTTTTTTATTTTTTTTTGGGGGGGTGCAAATGGTCTAATATTTTTGCACAGAACTGTACAGGTGCATCTCAATAAATTAGAATGTCGTGGAAAAGTTCATTTATTTCAGTAATTCAACTCAAATTGTGAAACTCATGTATTAAATAAATTCAATGCACACAGACTGAAGTAGTTTAAGTCTTTGGTTCTTTTAATTGTGATGATTTTGGCTCACATTTAACAACAAATTAGAATACTTCATATGACCAATAAAAAAAAAAAATTAGTGAATTGTTGGCCTTCTGGAAAGTATGTTAATTTACTGTATATGTACTCAATACTTGGAAGGGGCTCCTTTTGCTTTAATTACTGCCTCAATTCGACGTGGCATGGAGGTGATCAGTTTGTGGCACTGCGGAGGTGGTATGGAAGCCCAAAGTTTCTTTGACAGTGGCCTTCAGCTCATCTGCATTTTTTGGTCTCTTGTTTCTCATTTTCCTCTTGACAAAACCCCATATAGTCTCTATGGAGTTCAGGTCTGGTGAGTTTGCTGGCCAGTCAAGCACACCAACACCATGGTCATTTAACCAACTGTTGGTGCTTTTGGTAGTGTGGGCAGGTGCCAAATCCTGCTGGAAAATGAAATCAGCATCTTTAAAAAGCTGGTCAGCAGAAGGAAGCATGAAGTGCTCCAAAATTTCTTGGTAAAAAATGTTTGGTTTTAGAAAAAAAAATTCTTGGTTTTCAAAAAACACAATGGACCAACACCAGCAGATGACATTGCACCCCAAATCATCACAGACTGTGGAAACTTAACACTGGACTTCAAGCAACTTGGGCTTTGAGCTTCTCCACCCCTCCTCCAGACTCTAGGACCTTGGTTTCCAAATGAAATACAAAACTTGCTCTCATCTGAAAAAAGGACTTTGGACCACTGGGCAACAGTCCAGTTCTTCTTCTCCTTAGCCCAGGTAAGACGCCTCTGATGACAACTGTAGCCAAATTCCTTGACACATCTGTGTGTGGTGGCTCTTGATGCCTTGACCCCAGCCTCAGTCCATTCCTTGTGAAGTTCACCCAAATTCTTGAACCGATTTTGCTTGACAATCCTCATAAGGCTGCGGTTCTCTCAGTTGGTTGTACATCTTTTTCTTCCACACTTTTTCCTTCCACTCAACTTTCTGTTAACATGCTTGGATACAGCACTCTGTGAACAGCCAGCTTCTTTGGCAATGAATGTTTGTGGCTTACCCTCCTTGTGAAGGGTGTCAATGATTGTCTTCTGGACAACTGTCAGATCAGCAATCTTCCCCATGATTGTGTAGCCTAGTGAACCAAACTGAGAGACCATTTTGAAGGCTCAGGAAACCTTTGCAGGTGTTTTGAGTTGATTAGCTGATTAGCATGTCACCATATTATAATTTGTTGAGATAGTGAATTGGTGGGTTTTTGTTAAATGTGAGCCAAAACCATCACAATTAAAAGAACCAAAGACTTAAACTACTTCAGTCTGTGTGCATTACATTTATTTAGTTCACAATTTGAGTTGAATTGCTGAAATAAATTAACTTTTCCACGACATTTATTGAGATGCACCTATATATTCTCAGGGAAAAAAAATCCCAGTAAATTATAAAAAATATAATTAGAAAAAAAATTCTTCATTTATTGTGCAGTTTTGTTTTTATCTTGTTTTATTTGTTTTGTTTTGTTTTTTATCTTGTTTTAATTATTCAATATTTTACTAGAAAACAAGACAAAACAGTATTTTTTCAGTGCACAGTCTAATTCTGTCGCATATTCAAGGTAAACATATAATGTATACATTTCACATAATTATGCAGAAATTCCAATTTTATTCCTTATTCATCAAACATTTTACTTTTATTATTTTTACTCAGTTTGCATATGAACTTGTCATCAGATCCATGCATACAAAGAGTTGAGAGAAGGACAGATACAAATAAAAATGAAAAAGAAGATAAGGATATGTTTAATAGACAACGTTGGGCAATGCTGAAAATCAAAACAATTAAAATAGAATGAAGAAGAGGATTAAAAACACTACAGAGAAGGAACCCCATACCCTCAAACATATTTGCAGGGGGTTGTGGGAAGGCAGCAATCCAAGTGTATTGCTCTCTCAAATGTAGAGTAACAGTGTTGAACCGGGTGAGGTCATCTCAAAACAATAAACTCTGTAACAAACTCTTTTGGTTGGAGTTTATAAAGTTTTGGTCATATTTATGGCCAGGCATTGTGGAGATATGCTGATGTTCATGGCATCATTTTGACAGCTTTGTTCTTCATTCTCCACTGAATGATCAACATCAGTGAAACACACTCAATATATATTTATATACAGTGATATATCAATCATACCTTCTTATTTGTTTTTTGTTCTCTTTAGACAAAGATAACTCATATAAAATCATTACATAAAGTATATCTTATAGATTTGCTGATACAATTACTGTAAACATTTAAACAATAAATTCATACATACAAGTAATTCTGACCAAGAATGAAAAAAGTGCTTTATAAAAGACAATGATAATGATTTCCTGTTTGTTTTGATTGTATTGAGGCAACAAATCAGTTTCAGGGCAAGACGCTGCATCCTGACAACATATTTTGGTGATCAGATTTTTTTTTCTAAATCAAGTTTACTTAGTTTCAAGCAAGGATTGATTTTGCTGTGTTCTTTTCACATCTTACACTTAAACATTTACACAGATTCCACCTTGACCTGATTGTTGTTGGTCATGAGTGGCGAGGGTTTACTCTTAAGTCTTTCTTGCGCTTCATTAGAACTTTCCCCAAAGAAAATCCTGGCAGTACATACTGAAACCACGATGCGCTTATACTCACGACGGAAGTTCTGGTTCAAAACTCCATAGACGATTGCATTGAGGCAACTGTTAAAGTATGCCATGAAATAACTTGCAACAAAGAGCCATTCAGGTATTAAAGGAACAACACGCTCAGGAGAAATCGCTACCGCCAACCCGATGAAGTTTAATGGTGCCCAACACACAGCAAAGAGCACGAAAACAACAAACATTGTGACAAAGTTTCGCACGTCGTGAGGCGTGAGCTTGGGACGATTGTCGGGCTTCACTCTTCGTCGCACCTGTATGACCAGAACCCAGATTCGCAGGTAACAGTAGGTGACAATCAAGATGGGAAGTATGAAATGGAAGAAGACGACAGCGATCGTGTATGCCGAGCTTGCCGACTGCTCGAACGTACAGGAATAAACCCGTGGATCATACTGCAGGGAGCCTACAAACAAGTTGGGCACAATAGCAAGCACCGTCAAGGCCCAAATTAACAGTACATAGCAAACAGAGTTTTTGTCGCTGTAGAGCTTGTCATATTTGAGGCTGTGGCAGATATAACAGTAGCGGTTGATTGCGATGCCGGTAATGTTGAAAATGGAGCCGATTACACTGACGCCCATCAGGAAGCCACTGATCTGGCAGTGCATGTATCCCAGGTTCCAGCCCCGGTGAAATATGGAGGTCAGGACCAGCGGATACGGATAGATGGCCACCACCAGGTCTGCCACCGCCAAACTCACCACAAAGATGTTACCTGAGAAACAGACAGAAAGAGAGTGTTTGACTACATCCAAAAGCTTAGGCTTTAGCATAAGCTGACTTGCTGCCCTATCGAGCAATACTTTGCACACAAAGGTACCTCCTGAAACTGATTTCAGACTTCTGAGCCAGCATTATAAGGTTTAACGATATACAACAAAACAGAGAGAGCTTTGCCCATACACAAATGTAATATATATATTATATTACATATAAATATATAATATATCTATATTACATTTCCACATATGAAAAATATTACCATATGAAGTAAAAATATACATGAAAGACATTGGAAATTGGAACAATTTCATATTAACATATGTATAGCCAATGCAGATACTTATGTTTATGTATGTATAATACAGTTTTGGACACATGTACATCCATCCTAGAATCTGCCAACACGTGTTAATATTATAAGTAAATATAAAATATTTAAACATACAGATTTTTGTAAACATGTTGTTTTAATAAAGTTGCATATACACTGCCCGTACAAAAAAAAGTCACCACCTGGATCTAAATAAACAAATAGATAAGATCCTCCCATTGGATACTTACTGCATGGATGATTATGTTATGTGCCCAAAGAATGAGGTCAGCTGACTACCTGAATATACTGAATGACCAGGTTATTCCATCAATTCATTTTTTCCTCCCTGATGGCACGAGCATATTCCAAGATGACAATGCCAGGATTCATCGGGCTCAAATTGTGATTGAGTGGTTCAGTGTGCATGAGACATCATTTTCACACATGAATTGGCCACCACAGAGTCCAGAGTCAGACCTTAACCCCATTGAGAATCTTTGGGATGTGCTGGAGAAGACTTTGCGCAGAGGTCCAACTCTACCATCATCAATACAAGATCTTGGCAAAAAATGAATTCAACTCTGGACGGGAATAAATGTTGTGACATTGCAGAAGCTTATCGAAATGATGTGCCGTAATCAAAGCTAAAGGCGGTCCAACGAAATATTAGAGTGTGTGACATTTTTTTTGAACGGGCAGTGTATAAATATAATACATATTGTTGACATAATATGGTTGCTACATATAATACCATATAAAATATCATATAGATATTAACGTGCATATACATATACAATTTGAGCGTTTTATATATGTATGTTCTAAACTCATCACATCTACCCAGAGAATTGATGTATGTGAATAATATATATTACATTATGGGTAACATACACTATATTGCCAAAAGTATTGGGCCCTTTTAAAAAGGACTACTTTGGTAATTTCCATGAGTACAAATCTTAACGTTTAAGCATATAATGTAATTCTAGGAATTGTGTGCTTCTAATTTTATAGCAACAGTTTGGGACAGGACCCTTTTCTGTTCTAAACATCACAATCCTTCTGCCTCTGTGTATAAGGCGAGGATCAAAAAAAATTATTAAATCATTCAGTGTGGAGTGTGGAAGAACTTGACTGCAGAAAGCCAAGTCCTAATATCTGAACATCTGAAAGCCAAGTCTTTAAATGCACAAAAATTCATCATCAAACACCAATGACTTTAAATGGGTGTTTTCATCATCAAACACCAATGAATATGGGTGGACACATTTTTATACACATCAAAACTGTACATGATTATATTTCAACATCTTTGGCACAGTTTTTAAGTACTTTTTTTCTTCTAAAGAATTATATTTCCCATCTTTGTGCCACTTTTGTCCAGTTAGGAAGTGCCTTTTTCTCTTCTATAAGGGGGTGTCATGTTTGGTGATTAATTTTTGTCAAGGTATAATGAATGTACTGCATTTAAAGTCATGTTTGGTGATAAATTATTGACACTGCATTTAAAGTCACAGCAGAAGTGTTCATTAGGACTGGCTTTCTGCATTAGGGACTTGGCTTTCTGCAACTGAAATTCATTCCATTGATTTTAATTTATCTTTTCCTTGCCTTATACACAGAGGCACTGTCATGTTAGAATAGAAAAGGGTTCTGTCCAAACTGTTGCTATAAAATTAGAAGCACACAATTCCATAGAATATCATTATATGCTTAAACATTAAGATTTGTACTCATGGAAATTACTAAAGTAGTCAAACCTTTCATTAAAAGTGGGTGACCCAATACTTTTGGCAATATAGTGTATATGGCAATATCACACTTAATATAGGACATTACAATACTGCATATGCCATATAGTACATTTCCATATAGGTGGTGATAACTAAGCAAATATTTAATTACTGCAATAATTATTTTTCACTATAAAAATGACATAAAAAGTTGGTCAAAATATACATTTACACTCAAACTGGCCACCAAATGCAACATTCTGATGGCATTTTTATTTTTTAGCTCAAATGTCACAGAATTGACCAGACATGAGATGGGATTGCAAAGGATATGTTGCCTTCGAAAATCAATCAGATGAAGGTATCTCAGTAGACAGGATGTGACATAATCATTGGATTCAGATGTACCTTGTTGTCCATACGTTGCCTGTAAAAAATGCAACATTTTCAGCATTCAGATGTAGCCTACATAGTAACTTTTCCCTTTTATCATGTAAACAGAACTTGTTTACTAAGCCTCCCAGGAGTTCAATAAAGCTTTTATTGCCCCATAAACACATGCTTGATCTGTTCTCCAAATATTTGCCTCCATCATTTCACGGAATGTGCGTTCTATATGAAGCAGGGTGCACATGTGTGTTTATAAATGTGAGAGTGTGCAGTTATTAATTACGTTCCCTCATTGTTTAGATAGTTAGGCATGGCCTATAGCTGATGGCTGGATTAGGGAAATAACAAGGGTGGTTTTAATGAATGCACATCTCTAATTGCCACTAGGCACAAGGACTTGACATTGTGTGTAAAGCTGAAATAATTAACTAACGTTGTAAACAAGAGGGAAACACTAAAGGCAGTTGCATCTGAGTTGCACTCCCTCTTCTCTTAAGACTGTGTACGAAAATACATGTGAATGGCAACACATATGCTTTATGTTTCATACATAAATGCAGTACTATATACTTGGTTTTATTACATTACAAAAGCACATAAATTATTTATTTCACAAAAGGGAAAGAAAAAATCTATTTATTTAAATTACATTTCTAGAGAGCAATGAGACCATTTTTAAAAAGCAAATGTTATGCTTCTTAGATTTTTCTGCTGAGCTAAGCTCACATGCATTAAAAGAGATCAGTTTACCAAGATACCAAAGTTATCGCCATCTAAAATGCTTTTCTTCCTGTTTGACAATCATTTTCTCCATTGTGTTGGTTTGTATTATAAGTCAGGGGTCGTCAAAAGAGATGGAGTTCTTGGAAAAACTGTGGAAAATATATTTTTACAACACGTATTTTTAGGGCTGCCAAAGTTAACATGTTAACTTTCACTTTTATCTTGGAGATAAATATGACAATGTTTTACTTCTGGTTTAGACATATAATATTAATCTAACAGATTGTAGGGGGGGGGGGAAGCATGCCAACTTACAAAATGTTTTCAACTTAATAATTTGCTTTGGCTTCAGTATATGGGGATAATATAAAAGCCAATTATTTACATTTTGAAATAACATTATAATGCAATTTTCTCAATAGTTCTTTGTACATGAAAATATATAGCTGCCTTTATATTTTAGGAGGGGGGTTTCCTCATAAAGACATCACAGTTATTAAAGAGTAAACGTTACTAAAATGAAACAAGTGAGACTCAATATAATGTCTGGTAACCTATGAAATATCAAACTACGAACAGTAATACATAATAATAAACTTTTCCTTTGGATCCTCTCTGACTGCTTAAACTCTCATCAGGATAACGTCACTAGCATGTATATCATCTTTAAGGTGGCCTTTCAGTGAAAAGGTCTTATTTATCTTTGAGACAAACCCTTGAAAATCAGGATGTTGATAAGTCAATGAGAAATGGGCACATGAACCCGTCCTTGTGTGTCAGCTGTCTCGCAGCCCCCTCGCAATGTCAGCATGTGTCAGTAGTCTTGTCAAAGCATAGAACAGAAGCACTAATTTGCGGGCAATGGCAGTCCGTCTTGACGATTAGCTTGCAGTGGCCTGAAACAAAGCTGTCACTCATATATCCCTTCAAGCACAACGCTGACATGCCATCCACATAGGGGTACATACACACAACCTTCTCACCGTTTGCACAAATATCATCCATGCTTTTCAGGCAAATAAACTTGACTGTTCTTAAATACCAGAGGTCATTTCACCGAGTATCCTTCTTGTAGCCTATAGAGGCCCCGCCCCCATTTCTTCTACTTATATTCTGATGTAAAGCTTAAAGGGATAGCTTACTTAAAAAATTATAATTCTGTTGTTCCAAACCTATAGGATATTCTTTCTTTTTGTGGGACATGTAAAAAAAAGTATTTATTTTCCTTCTTTCTTTCTTTTCTTTTTTTTTTTTTGGTCCATTCAATGAAAAAGCAAGCAGCCAAGTCAGTTTAGCTATTTTTCATGGGACTCGCACCCAAGCTCTCCATATTATTACAGGTGAATGCTGTACCAGATGAGCTACCGAGCAAGTTTGCGACCCCAGAAAATCCATATATGAAGCTATTTTTTTTATGCAAGCATCAAAATGTATTCATATACAAATCATGCACTATGGTCAAAATGGTTTGAGGTCATAATGTAGTATGGTGCAAGAAACAATGTGAAAATAATTTATTAACTGATAATCTGCCCCTGTAATCCCAATTTTGTGTGAATTGTATGTGTGAATATTTCTGGCATTTTTGCAAAAACACTGATTGACAATTTTGCCTATTTTGAAAAAATTTTGAAGTGTTCACAATTCCTTCTGTGATCCACGCAAGAGAGAGCATCATACATGTTTTCAATCATACAAAATGTTCATTTTATGGTGAACTATCCCATTAATGATTCTAGCTGATTTTAAACAAACACTTACCCATGGAGACATTAAAAAGTTCACAAAATAAGTTTGTTTCAAATCACTCAGCAGTCACGGTTTGTCCTAGAATCAAGACCACGGATGGAGCCATTGCAGGTTAAGTCTTGATGCACACTGACAGCAGAGGTTACTTGGGTTGTCTCCATGACTACTTCACTGGTGCACTCAGTTTATTTGTGACTAAGAGGGGTAGATGATGAAGGCTAGGCAGCCTTTGTTCTTTCGGATGGAAGAAGTAACAGAAGAAATCAAAGAATTGTCCTTGACAAAGTCAAACTGTCAAGTCCCAAGGGAATGCAATGCCGTTGGCTTGGCTTTGCTTCCAATCTGTGAGTTTGGGTTATCAGAGCGATTAAGGTGTCACTCAAACCATTTTATTTAGCTTACAGTGAGATAGGACTCGGGCTCATGGAAGAGATTTCCCATTTTCACCATTACTCTTTCCAGTTGGGTCCCAAACTTTTAAATGTTTTCCCTTGAGGGATTTTAGGATGTGAGCAGTAACCAGACTGACATGTGACAGAACCATATTACCGCAAAGATATGAGTCTCAGTACTTTTAATGAGTGTGAACCTGCCTTTAAACAAATGGCCTCTGACATTCCCTCTAACCATTAAACACTTTGTAATCTTCCAGCTTGGGTGAATCACATTAGCATCTGCATATCGTCTTCTCTTTTCAGGGTCTTCCATCTAATGTATAGAATTGCATTCACATGTTAAAGGTTAGGTCTGCTTCAGGCATGGCAGACTCGTCAGGTGCAGCCAGTATCCTTGCAATGCCATGTTGTCTCAATTAGTGCAAAGTGCCTAGGGTCAGAGCTCAGAGATAGGTCAGCAGGTCACCATATCGACAAGGTCAGAATGTGAGGAAGCTTCCCTTTCTTCCTTCCGGCAGGTCATTATGCATAATCTTCAGGATAATGTATGTTAATGTATGGTAAACACCTCAGGAATATGACTACATTACAATATGTCAAGGCATGCCATTTTACAGATGCATCAATGGAGGAAGACAGCACTGTAATTGCATGCATAAATTACATATACACTCAACTATTTGCAATTAACATTATGAATACTGTTTTAGTGTAGAAACACATTATCATGAATGTCACCCAACTTTACATATAAACAAGTCTTCCTGAGCTCTTGAAATGGAAAATGTTTTCCGAATAGATTGACTGGTATGGTTTTTAAAGGGATTGAGTGATATATATAAATTTAAGGGATACCATCATGACTAAATTTAATTCAACAGTCAAATTATTTTCAGAACATTATGGTTCTGTAATTTCTGCATTATCCCACTGATGCAGATGGAACACCAAAATAAAATATATCTGATATACATACAGTATAAGTGTCTAGTCCTGCTCCTGGAGGTCCAATACCCTGAAGACTTTAGATCCAACTTGCCCAACACACCTATCTGAACATTTTTAGTAATGCTGAAGACCTTGAATAGCGGGTGCATGCGTATTTACTTGGGGTTGCAGCTAAATTGTGTAGGACAGTGGCCATCTAGGAGCAGGACCGGACAACTTAAAACGTATGCGATTCATTGCAGCAATTTAAAATAGTGGTTGACCAACATGGATTTGTCAATGGCTGATGTAGATAAGAAATAAAGCAAGGTACAGTATTGTAAAATGACATATGCATAATAAATGTAATACAAACTAACTTAATCATAATTATTTATTCATATATAATATATATATATACAGTGTTTCCCACAGGATTTTGTGAGATTTGTGGCGGCAGGTGATGTCACATTAATTAGCATATATATGATGTCATTGCTTCAAGTTTGCGTACAGAGACGAGTTTTGGCACTTCAGATCTGTTCTACTCTATGAAGTGAACTGTCACATACTGTAATACAACTGAATGCCCAATAAAGCTGTTCACGTTATATTTTCTGTAGTCATATATAAAATTATAAATAGTAAAAACAACCCATCAATACTACATGTTAACCAGGAAACACTCTCACTATACTCCTTAAATCCTGATTTATAATCGGCGACGTCTTCTTAAAAATCAATATACATCTCATTTATACTAAAAAGCGACTATATGCGGTGATTTTGGCTACTGTTTTGTATCATTCAGCGCACTGCCTGCGTCTGTATGGAAAACACTGGAGATTTTCCGTGGGAGTGTCGACAGTTCTTGAGCACACAGAACTACGAAACACGTAGGGCGAGGGGAGATTTTCCACTAGTTAATTGATTGCGGATGGTTTCATTTTCTCGGGCAGATAAAAAAAGTGTAAGAGGATAATAATAGTAATAAAAACAAAAATATGGCACCAAATATACTTGGGTGGCCGTAAATATACCTGGGCTAAATATACCTGGGCGGTCCGTGTCTATGTGTGGGAAACACTATATATATATATATATATATATATATTTCTGTTATGACAACTCTCAGAGGGATTGGCATTGTAACGTGCATGAAAATGTTAATGTATTTGGTCTTGGCGGAATAGATCAGCTACGCTGCTGCTGCGCCAGAGTAAGTACATACTTGCTACTGCCAATACATCCACAGCATGCTGCTGTGAGCATGTAGGAAATACTGCTGCTGCACATACAACACATATGAATTACCCCCTTAACATACATGAATCACCTCATAGCAGATCTATACAGGTGGAGCTGGGGATGGTGAAGGGTTTCTGAAGTGCGCTGCCAAACTGCTACAGCAAACGAAAGCCAGGGATTTGAATATTGAGCAGTGAGCTCATTGGCTACTGATACAGGAGAAAGCCAATTAGCTGAGCCATATCATAATGATGTCAATAGGTCAGATTGAGTTGGACCTATCGGACTGCGCCAACTTAGAGTTGCATGCCAGAACTCTGTATATATATGATGAGAAAATAGCCTTCTAGTTTTTCTCCAAGCCGATTACTGTGTCAACAGAAGCCCTTTCACCTATGCAGTCTACCATAACGGGAGCCTGCGTAAAGTTATTCAATTTGGGCTGATACTGATATCATGTTTATGAACCAGAGATGAAATATTAATTTTATTTATGCATCTGAATGGAAATGGCTCTCTTTTACTGTCATGGATTCCCCCAAGGGCACACAGGCAAAGCACCAAGGTCAAATAGTCTTATGGGTTTGGAACAACATGACAGGTGAGTGACAGAACTTTCATTTTTGGGTCCCTTTAATGTTTTTGAAAGAAGTCTCTTATTCTCACCAAAGCTGTATTTATTTGATCAAAAATTTCAAGAAAGAAAGAACTCACAGTGCAAAAGATCAGCATTTATTTGATATATACTTTTTTGATGTGTGCTTAAAAGAACTTTAGACAAAAAAACATCCTGACCCCAAACTTTGGAACAGTAGCTTAAAAGTCTGATTTGTTATGACTCTTATGCTGTCTGAAATCATCAACTGACAAAACAGGGTAACTAAAGCAAAAATAATTGTTTTCCAATTTCCATTCTTTCTACCTCAAAAGAATAACAAAACAACTGTTAATGGTCTCAGTAATGAATTGGAATTGTTAAGTGGAATCAGAATCAGAATTGTTATTAAATATGATTCGCTATTCAGTTAGATGTTAATTTTGCATGAATAATCATCTGTCTTGTGGATGGTCCTTATGCTTCAAGCTTGAAATAACTTTGCAATTCTCTGCATGACATGGCACAGAATCGCTCCTTTAATTGGCCCTGTGTTTGTGTTCACAACTCAGTGAATAAGAGAGATTTCTTAACAC
>CM049799.1:26485747-26492764 GCA_027422405.1 Ptychobarbus kaznakovi
TTAACATTTACAACACAATATGAACAAGTGTCACAGAGAGAATTAAATAAAATAGAATAAAATTTAGGTTTTACAAAAATTGCCTATTATAATTTTATTCGTCTTGTCAAAATACTAAATTCGTTTAACATCTTGCTGTAAACACAGTAGCCTAGGAAAAGTGTTGCAGAGAAAAATAAATAAATAAATTCGACATCTGTCATTTAAAATTATAAGCTAAGCAAAATAGCTTTGAGTTGAATGTCCTTCAAGGACAGCGCATCCACACTTTGCTCCATCCTTATTCTTCTCTGTCACTCATTGACAGCCTGCCTGTTCTGTCTAAGGGCCGTATATTCACCACCAGTAGGCTAGCCTGCTCTGAGGACCGTTATGCACATGCACACGCGCGCATAACAGTCCGAGGTGCAGGCTGTGCAGTGCTTGTTAAGAATAAAGCGCATATATTCTGTTCTGAAAGGACTTTGGGAACTGGATATAGTTAGACCTCCCGCTCCTGTTCAAATTGCACCAGAGTTACCGACCGCTACCGCGTTGTATTCGGGTATTTAATCCTGCGGCGCAAGAAATCTGGTCGGTTTTCATTTTGAAAAAAAAAATTCAGTCAAGTAGCTCAAAATAGTCGTGGCAGTCGTGGCCTAATGGATAGAGCGTCGGACTTGTAACCCGAGGTTGTGGGTTTGAATCTCGGCTCCGGCAGGAATTGTCCACGACTGAGGTGAGACCCTTGAGCAAGGCACCGGACCCCCAACTGCTCCCCAGGCGCCGCAGCATTGGCTGCCCACTGCTCCAGGTGTGTGTGCACTTGGATGGGTTAAATGCAGAGCACAAATTTCACTGCTGGTTATACTCTGTATAATTGTGTATGTGATAATAAAAAAAATATAATAATTTATTATAAATTGTAATCAGGATGTAATCAGTGCCATCTTTAGATCACCTAACTCTAAAATCATATTTGTAAAGAAATATTGAGAACCACTTTATAAAAATTGCAATAGGCCTATAAAGTTGCTTTATATTATATGCTATATAAAAAGACAGTTCAGGGACGCTATCAAGCTTTTCAAATTTTAACCAAAAAAGACCATAGCAATTCATATCATATCTGCTCAGTCTTATTTTTTTTTTTTCTTTGTCTCTTGGCATTACTTGCCTGCTTGAATTAAGTACAGCAGAGATTGCTGGGGTGAACAGATTTCTTTATGACGCATGCACAGACATCTCTCTTCTTTCATTGCACTATTCTCCTTTTACTTTTCCTGTCTGCATATGATGAAACTCACTTGTTGGCAACAAATATTTTATTCAAACGATGTTGAAGTAGTCATTTAGCTTTTACACCTGGCTTGCTGACAACTCAAGTGTTGTGCTAATGTTGAAACAAAACCATTTGAAGTCTCCACCATTTGAACTATCCAATAAAGGGGAGCTTTAACTAACATTTCACATTCATGTGCTCTTATTATTACGATCACAACCTCACACCCACACGCTCTCCTGGATAATTTGCGGCCAGCACGATACAACCTTGTGTCACTGGTGTTATGCCGCAGATTGCGGACGGTGTGATGGTACCTGTCGTACAAGCTTAGCATCTCCCCTGAGCGAGCGGAGATGACAAAACACCACAGGTGGTGTCACACGCCACATCAAGCAAGTTCGGAGCAAAGACACAAGCTGACAGATCCGTGCCACAGACTCTGAAACACATGCACATTCACATGAACATTGAAAGAGAGGTGGAGACAGAGAAATACGCACAGTGCTACTGAGGCCTTCACCCTGTCAGATGTCAGGTTTGAGCCCAAGTCACCGAACACACACACACACTCTGCCAGTCCTCATGTTGACAGGACTGTCAGTTCTACTTCTCATCCCCCCGAGTTTCAAGCATTAGACTGTCCTATTCAAACAAGCATGTCCTCCAAGAGCAGTGGCGTGTGGTGGTCTTCTGTAATTTTCCTCTCTGCATTTGTTGTTTTTAGTCCATTGTAAATGTTTTACATTATATGGAATAGCATTTACTAGGGCTGGGCGATATATCGCATGCAATTGTAATGCGCATCTCATCTGTAAAGCCGGTTCCGTTATTAGCAGTAAATCTCCATCACCTGCTTTCAAATCAAGCGGCATTCAATGCACAGAGCCATGTATGTGCATGATAATCGTGTTTGATATATCGCCGAGCCCTAGCATTTACCTTACATTACCAACAAGAAAACAATACTATCATATTTTAAAACAAGCTGCTTTGCCATAGTTACAGCAAATTACAGCAAAAATCCATCATGTTTTGTTGAACAATGGGTGCCCTTGGGGGAATTTTTACCTTACATTTACTTTACATTGTCAAAAAGCTGCTTTTTCATAATTGATTTATAATTATATCATTATTATTATTTGTTGACACCCTTTGAATTTTTGTATTACATTACATTAGAGAAAAAATGTTATTAGAATATCGGTATATTGTTTGGAAATTAAAACCTTATACAATACACTTAAAGTGGCAATTTACCTTTTCCCATTGAGCAAAAGCATTATAACATACAGAAGCAAATACAGCCTCCACTATAAATGGCGTAAATGCATTCACCATTACCGTTTCTAGAACAGAACCAGCCCTCAGCTTTTGTGAGTTACAATTATTGTATATACAATTACAATCAGTTAATCGCGAATCATAGAGACTGGTCCGTACGGATCACGGATCATCTACGATCCGTTTCACCCTTAACCAAAACCATTCACTAATGTGTTGTTTTTTTGTTAACAGATTGCTTACAAGTTACAAACCAAATTACTATAATCTAGTAATCACACACACACAAAAAACCTTTGTCATGTTGCACACTCACAGCTTGAATGCAAGGACAGTGCTAACCCCTTAGTGATTTCTGACATGCTTGAGGGTTAACGTTAGACAGGTTTAATGAGGATAATAACCGTGCGACGTATATATATAGTCAATTTGGTTGGAACACGTCACTTTATTAGGCTGATCTCCCTTTTATTCGCAATACACAGTTGATGGAAACACACCGATATATCGGTCAACCTCTAATATATATATATATATATATATATACAGTGCTCAGCGTAAATGAGTGCACCCATTGAAAAGTAACATTTTAAACAATATCTCAATGAACACAAAAACCATTTCCAAAATGTTGACAAGACTAAGTTTAATATAACATCTGTTTAACTTATAACATGAAAGTAAGGTTAATAATATAACTTAGATTACACATTTTTCAGTTTTACTCAATTAGGGTGATGCAAAAATTAGTAATTTGTTTCCACACGGAACATAAATACAAACTGAAAAACCTGTGAAATCCAAGTTGAAAGGTTCTGAGAATGTTCAACATCTGTATTTATTTTATTGTTTTGTTTTCTTTAGGAATTCTGCAAGCACATTATTTTCATTGATACTAAGCAGATATCATTTTATGTTCAGATCAAAATGCCATGACATTGTATATTACAGTTGTAAACTTAAACTGTGAACCTTTAAAGCAGGGTCTAAAACTATATATTATCTTTTTTATAAAAATGTATTTTATACATATATTTAACTAAAGAATCCTGCAAGCACTTAAATTGACTCATACTGCACAAAAAGTGGTTCAATAACGTTGAATGTTACAGGGATTGATTATTGCAAATGCAGATCCCAGTGTCTTCTGGTTAAACAATTTGTATTTATTTATTTATTGCTAAGGTTTGCATATGGTGGTGTGCTCTTAATGACAGCTTTCCTAAAAATATATCCTATTCCTAAAATAAAAAATATCCCAATATATCGCCTTGCTTACAGTATCGCAATATATCGTATCGCAACTCCTGCATCGTGATATGTATCGTATCGTCAGATACTTGCAAATACACAGCCCTAATATGTATATATGTATATGTATTTCACATTGCCACAAATTTGCTTATTTGTTGCAACCTTACATATTTATTTTCCAGTATTTCAATTTGTCTCAGATCTATTTTTAAATGTTTTAATCATCAAAATTGTATCTAATTGTATTTTAGTCATCATAATTTTATTTAAAAATTGTATTGTATTGTATATGTATATATACTGTATATAATTTATTTATTTATTTATATATATATATATATATATACGCACACACACACACACAAACGCACACACACACACAAATTTCTAACAGAAATGCTTTTTGAATTTCTAACACATCAAGTGAATCCTCCAAGGTCATGGTAAGTGAAATGTGACAACGGTCAGCAGGAACAGTATAGTGTATCTTACCCTTTTGTGCTGCTGTGATTAATAGTTATGATTTGGCTAGGAGAAGGTCCTAGAAAAGCATTTAACACATTTATTGAGCATGAACAAGAAGGAAGAAACTTTTTTCCAGAACATTCCATGTTATGAGTCAATGATTTCAGGACAATCAACCTTTAAGAGGTGCTCAGTGTCAGCAATTTTCACTCCTAGTGAGAGATGTTATAATGCAGCTTGCTTCAGGGTAAGGTACAGTACATCATAACATAAAAACCATGGTAGAAGCAGCTTATAGATTGAAAAAAAATGTCCATTACTCCAAGGTACTCTCAATTTCTAGCCTTTACATCACAAGTAAATGGATTTTGATGTGTTTGAAGTCTGTGCACACATATAATAAGATTTAGGGGATCACAGGACCTACAAAAGACAGAAATACATTTATTGCTCTTTTTCTTTCTCTAACACTGTATTTTTTTTATGAATACGGCATAACTTAATAGGAAACATGTGCTCTGAAAACAAAAAGAGAGCTATTCCAACACCTTCCATTTGTCATTAGCATCTCTTAAAACACCATTAAGAGGCAGATATCTGAAGAGGCCCATTTAGAGCTCTGGCATGATGCCCGATATATAGGGCCTGATTAGCGTTTGTATAAGTGACTGTGTGAGTCGTATGGGACCTGCAGATCACAGTTTTAGACATGTTGCCTCCAGGAAAAGAAACGAAAACGTACTTGGTTACTATCGTAACCTCGGTTCCCTGAGATGTGGGAACGAGTACTGTGTCGAGATATCGATGTTAGTATGGGAAAAAAAAATGTTCCTCTTCAACTGAAGCCTATTTCAATCACGCAGTTATAACTGCACGCGATTGTTTTGTGTAATGCGCAGATGCGCATATTCTTGACCTGAATTTTCATAAATGCAAATAAGTTGGATGGGAACCCGGCTATTGTCTGCATCAAACCATGCTTATGAACAAATGTCATACACCGTTCTGGGCTGCTCCAGGACAGCTCTGTGTCTCCGGTGCATCACGGTGCTGTCTGTGAGCGGGGCGGAGTAACGTAGCCCGTAGCCCTGCGGTGTTTGTGAGAGCTGCCGCCTTCTCAACCCCTGCACAGAGTGAATTTCTTACTCCGATACAGAAAAATAAAACAGAACATTTGGGGCTAATATGTTAGCAAGCAAGCTGCTGATAGTTTTCGACTACAGTCCTTAAAGTTAACTGCAAGTAAGCGAACCTTCAACCAACTGTAGCATTATGCCAGTTCCCGACGGTTTCTATGCTATTCGTATTTTCTTTCACTGAGTGAAGCAACACTTCATTGTTTACTAGTAATATATAGTAAAATATATGGCCATAGGATTTTGAAATATAAGAATTTAAGCCTTGCCTTTATCTCCCTGGACTGTTGTTGAATCTTCCAAAAGTTTTGGCTTGGGGTCCTTCACATGCAGCAGCAGCAACGTCCACCGCATCAATAACAGGGGGCTGCCCACGGACGTGCCTGACTTTAAATCGGCGCTACTAAACATGGATATCGGACGATGCCGATATATATATAAAAAAATGACAAATATCGTCCCGATATATCGGCCGACCTCTAATGGGAACCAGTCCAATCACGCCGTGCTATGACGTGGAACGACTCGAAACCAAGACTCACGTGGGATTAGGCCCAGGGGAGTCAATAGAATACACCAAGCACAGGGTGAGCCTTGAGGGTCACCCGAAGCCTGGGGTGTCATCCCGAAGTGACACCTGGCTTCCATATAGCTATGGACTAGACCAAGCAAAGAGGGACTTAAACAATGTTGGTCAAGTGAACCCGAAAGATTGCTACTTAAGCAGAAAGGTCTCTGGCCTGCAAGGCGGGGACATCCAGGTTGTAAAACTTTGCAAATGTGGACGGCGAGGACCAGCCAGCCGCCTCACAAATGTCTGAAATGGACACCCCGCTAGACCATGCCCAAGACGAGGCGATGCCTCTGGTGGAATGGGCTCTGACTCCGATGGGCACTGCAACTCCGAGGAGGAGTATGCTAATGTGATAGCATATACTAACCACCTAGAAATTCTCTGTTTCGTAACAGGGCCACCTTTAGCGTGGTTATCGAAGCCAACAAAAAGTTGTTCTGACTTTCTGACGAGGCAAAACGCTCAATGTATATTCTCAGGGCCCTGACGGGGCAGAGCAGGGACTCCTGGCTGCCCGTCGGGGGTAAAAACGTGGAAAACATTATGAACTGGGCTCTGAACGGAGTAGAGAGCACCTTAGGTACATAACCCATCCTTGGTTTCAGGATGACTTGGAGTCGTTAGGCCCAAATTCCAGGCAAACAGGGTTGATGGAAAGGGCCTGCAGGTCTCCTACTCGCTTGACCAACGCCAGTGCTAACAGCAGGGTGGTTTTCAACGAGAGTACTCTGAGGCTCGAGGATTGCAATGGTTCAAATGGGGGCTTCTAGGGCCCTTAGTATGGTTGGTAAGTCCCAAGGTGGAACTGTAGAGGACATGGGGGATTCATTCTCGTAAAAATTTAGTTACCGCACTATCTGCCTACCGATCGGCCAGCAATAGGGGCATGGAAAGCCGTTATGGTTGCCGCGTAAACTTTGAAGGTGGTTGAAATGAAGAACGTGTTTATCCAGCATCTCCTGCAGAAATTAAAGAACTACTGATACATCGGAGGGTGACCGGGTCTAAGTCGCGTCTTGACACCAAGTTAAGAAAATGGACCA
>CM049799.1:26492864-26658327 GCA_027422405.1 Ptychobarbus kaznakovi
AAAACTTAATTTTTTTTAAGGAATGATCACAACATTTCCAACATGTTTTAATTTTAATAGTAAATTCCCTTTGTTTGCCAAAAAAGTTTAATTTTCAAAATGTAAAGATAAAAGAAATTGATGTTTTATTGCCTTGATTGATAACCAGATACGCAACACAGACTTTCTGAGGAAAAATAAATAATTTCATGGGGCTATTTTAAAAAAAAACAAATAACAATAAAACATTAGGTGAGAGAAATAAAACATAACTTTATAATTTGTCATTTTCTTTAATCATATAATTATTTAACACCTAAAATTACATTGCATGTAAAAAGTGTTGAAGGGTACATTGTGTGCACATGATCAGGATGAACCACCTCCACCTCCGCTGCATTTTGAGAAAGAAAAACCCTGTTTGCAGGACTATACATTATTTGGATAATTAGTCAAAAACACACACACACACACACACACACACACACACACACACACACACACACACACACACACACACACACACACACACACACACACACTCACACTCACTCCCACACCAGTATGCAGAGAGACATTTAAGAGAGGTTATTCTTCAAATAACTTTAAATTCATGTTGCTGAAAAATGTGTTAATGTTATGTGTATGGACTCTTGTTTTTGTTCCACATTAGCTTCAAGTTTGCAAATTTTTGCCTCTTACAAAAGCCACAATTCTTCTAAGAAGACAGTAAAGGCTTATATCATGCTTGAGCTTTAGTTAGGTCACAGGTGGAAGTTAAGTAGCACAATGTTTATGTTTTATTATATTTTTTTGTTAATACTATTATTTTGATTTATGTCTTAGTTTTAGGTTGTACTATGTTTACATTATTTGTATTTGCATTTTTAATGTAATGTGGCAATTAAATGCACTAAATGGGTTTATTACAGTTATTAATAAATGCTATTTCAGCAATAAAATTGAATTTTTCTAAAAAGGAAACAAATTACTTGTTCATTTTAAGAGACTTGTCTTATTTTCTCTTGTATATTTAGGATTGCTCTTTAAAAAGAAAAAGTAGTTCTTATACAATTCTCAAATCTCGATTAATCGATGGAATTTTCGGTAGAATACTCGATTACTAAAATATTCGATAGCTACAGCCCTACTGAATATTTAGCTTTGAAAGCTGCAATGCAGAAATAACATAGGCTAGTTGTTAAACTATGGTCAAGATCCTTATTTAAAAAAAATAGCTACACAAGTGGTTTTCAAACTGCAAGAGAAAGTCAAAGTTACAAAAGTTTTGGGCAGAAGGGATCATCAGGTCTCTGGCATCATAAAGTTTCTGAAAATCTCTGACTTGCTTGCAAGCTACTAAAGAAAAGATGTATCTAATTCAAGCAATTTAAAGTCTTTCATAATAGAATTGATTTGGCGCAAAAAAACGAGGAACAATTGGTAAACCATTTCAGCAAAGGGTTTTGTTTGTGCTCCAACATCCCTGCAAATATACACAAATCAAGTGGGTATGGGTTTACAAACTGTTTAAGCAGTTTATGTAGTTTATGTAAATCAAGAAGTGGGCTTAATAACACAAAAAAATGTTTGAAAAAATGTCTGAATGAAAAGATTCACGGATTCCATACATAATGTATAAAAGATAAGGCAGTACAGAAGAGTGTTTCATTATTGCTTTAGTTCACTTGGCTACAAGGCATGTAACAATGTATCATAAGAAATTGTGGCATTTTCATGACATTACACTGGTACTTGAAAAGTAGCTTGTTACGTTAAAAGCTATACTGACAGTTTAGAAAACGTATTTCCCAACACTGATAAGGTAAAAGGTAAAGGTGCTAACAGTTACTCTGGCCTCCCACAGATTCTCATACTCTAAACACACTTGTGAGACAGAAAGTGGAAAAAAAATATCAGAAAAATCAGTGATCAGAAGACGAAACAAGCACAGCAGAATAGACAAATTATACTACATAGGAATTATACCACATTCCCTTATTCAATGTTCACTCAGCACACTCTGACCTGTATTAGTAGTGCTTACAAAGAAAAACATTACTATTGCTTCTACTGCTTCTGCCAGACAAAAAGCTAAGGATATGAATGTTACCTTACACAATTCAGCTTACAAGGCAACTTAAAGAATGTTGTTCTATGAATTTTCTAAACAATTAAATATACAATTTTAGACACAAAAAAGTGGGAAAATCCCACTTCCATTAAAAAGACTCCCCATACATATTTTGCCACCGAAATAAAAAAAATCCAATCTCCAGTACTGTCAGTGAGATTTTAACACACAAGCACCAGTAAAGATTCAAATTTTAATATTCGATTAAATAAAAAAAATAAAGTTGGCATAGACCTTTATTGGCATTGATGGTTCCATAAAGAAACTTTAACATCTATGCAATCTTTCTATTGCACATAATGTTCTTTATAGTAGAACGAGGTTCTTTAGATTATTAAAATCTTCACAGCGAGAAAAAACAGTTAATACCAAATAAATACAGTGCAACCATTTCAAAGATGTCAATTAAAAAATCAATTATGATTTTTTTTTACTTTTCCAGTCACCATAAACACTACATTTATTTGTAAATGGTAGTGGACTGTGATCCAAGCCGGGTTTAAAGCACAGATACAAGGACATCTGCTATAATGAACACATTCTGCTATGTTTCTATAACTTCGACAACTTTTCGTGACTCAAACCCTTTAGGCGCATGTGAAAAAGTCACCATTCAGGCAAAGCTCAAGACTCAGTGACCCACAAGGCGAAGAACAGCAGCCATGCGGCAAAATGTCCTATAGCATAAGAATAGTTCCATTATGTGCACAATTTTATTCAGAGTAACCTTCCACTTTTCAGATGATATACAATGTATGCAGTGGCTCAAAAGCCTTCCTGAACCTCCACACATCATCTCCACTCAATACAAGATGCAGTGTGTTTGACAATAAGTGAAACTGCAAGGCTTACTCAAGTAGTATGCAAGACTATACAATATTTAATACATTTGAGACAATTGACAGCACTAACCGGCTGCTTTACAGTAAGTCGCAAGCCCACATCTGTTCTGACATAGTTATTTACCAGTGAAATTGAAATCATACCACATCAAACCAAGCAAGACCTTTGTACTAAAGTTGGAAGTATCTTTGTCCTAAAGGTGTGCTTCCCCAAAATTGTCTCTCTAATAAATAGCAAAAATGTACAAAAATCAATGTGATCTCATCTACTTCTCTACTCTCTAAACCTTCTGCTCTCTAAACTTTTCGTGAAACAAGCTAATGTCTCTTTCACATGAAAGCCTGTTTCTGATTAAGTTTAAAATAAGAAATAAAGTCACACGTGCAGGATATAAAGTCACATCGTGAGGTATTAATCTGCATTTATGAGAAACATATTCGCATCATTTGTTTGCTCTGACGTGGGCTTCCAGGCTAAGAAAAACCTGTTTCTGAAGCGTAAGAATTTAAAACCATTATATCCTGACTAGGTGAGAGACAACTGTACTGAAGAGCATTTTCAAGATAATTTCACATAAACTCTACACCTGCTCTTTCACCTGCTCTTATAGAAAAGTATAAAAACACACACTCGTCTTAATGGGGTAATTTTATGTGCAAGGACATTTTCCTTATTGTTTTCAGATAAAGAGCTTGAGCTTGTAAAACATCCTCCCCAGTCTAAAAAGACCATTTATTACTGAAACAATGATTCATTATGAATTTGGCACAGATTATTTTGTGAGAATTTCACAACGAAATGCAAGCTTTGCAACAAGGCTGTTACTAAAGAATGAGGGAATTAAAAACTCAACAGCAATCTCTCAGTGGGCAATTTCCTCTCATTTCAATGGTATTTTCTCGGCTGGCACAAGAACCAGACATACACAATTTGAAAACTGCCATCTTTGCTCACAGGCACTCAGTTTTGGACATGTTTTTGTGCCAATCACCACAGTCACAAATGCTCTCAATCACTCTAAAGCAAAAGGAAAAATGACATAACAATAAATGACTGATGGCACTGCCCAAACTCTTCACCAGCTACTATGCTCAGCCAAAAGAAACAGGCAGTGAAAAACCAGGGTTGCCAGGTCTGTGAAACCAAACCAGTCCAACTGCTATTCAAAACTAGCACAATCTCATTTAACGTTCGCTTTAAACCGCAGACTATAAAACAACCCAATGCAACACAGTAAATGTAGAACTGCAGTAAAACCACAGACTTGGCAACCCGCACAGAGTCTCTATTTTTATAAAACATTTGCTGTATTATAATTTATTACTGCTGATATATAATGCATGCTGCATGCAAAAAAAAAAAAAATGTCTGAAAATACAGCTTTTTAAATGTCCATCAATGAAGAAAGATGCTTTTTGGTTAAATAAGGTCTGTGGTTACAGCATCTACCTGCAAGTGCAAATGCAGGCCATGCTAACCAGCTAAACCTTGACCCCACTGAAGCTATGTGTACACCTGTACTCCTCTGAATTAACTCAGGTGTTCCTGTTATATTTTATGAAAATTAAAGCTTCATCGCATCAATAATATGCGAGAGAAAGGATGACATCTCGCTTTCCCTCTTTCACTCCTCCTCTTCATAAAACCAATTACCAAGGCTTGAGCTCCAATTTGCTATTACTGGGCTGGACAGATTCTTGACAAAGACTGGATTAATCCCATTTCCGCCTCCTAGCATTTCAAGTGCACTTCATATAGGAAGCACTTCATAAGGAACCACTTATTTAATGTATAAATTAATAAAGTGGACAACATCTCTCAAAAAACCATTAGGTAAAAGATCCAGATTCCAAGAAAACTTCCAGCAGGCTGCTGCTAAGAAACCATAGGTGCAAAGTATTCTTGACTGTAATCAGTATATAATATGGTGAATACTTTAATGAAGATGTGTTGCATAATATAACCGCTGTAATGGTTTTATTTGGGAGAAGGGAAAGACACCTCATTATATACCAGGAAGAGAAATGACCAGATCACCACTTATATTCCCTGTACAGTAAAATTGATTGAACATTGAGATTGGACCACCAGTCAGCCGAAAAATTATAGTAACTTTCTTTAAGTTTCCTGAGTCATTACAGGAGGGCAGAAACCGTTCAGCCACTGTTCAAATCTTATTCCCAAGGCAAAATTATTTCAATGATTCAGTGCTCCTGCAGATGGGATTTCTCATGACAGGCAGACATATGGAATAAATGAATGCATCCAATGGAAGATTGAAAAAAGATGGGGAAAGCAGAAGGAACAAACAAACACATGCATGTGTGAAATTGTGCCCACGCATACAGTAGTCTTAATTGTGACACTGTCAAATATTCTATGATTATAGAATGCATCTGGGATCTACATTTTGTCTGATTGGCCAGCAGACTCATTCCCTTATTTCTGACAATTCTTGCTTTATTAAGCAGTTGTATTTTGCCTCAGCTGACCTAAAGAGGTCATAGATAATCTGCTATGACAAAAATGAAAAATAATCTGCTAAAAAACTGAGTCAACTGAGTACACAGCTGCCTAAAGGTAATACAAAGCATGGATCAGCTGGCTTCATGTAGCTGGAAGCTACAGCACAGAGACAGTAGAGAGACAGTGCTTCAGGGATAGCTAGCCTTCATGTTGCATTTGCTGATTTATTTATTTTTTTCTCTGAATTTTGTCTTAAATGTTTGGGTGGAATCTGTATGTAAAAGGGTGTACATGCACATTCAAACGCTGTAGAGTGTTTTTGATGATAATAAAGGTGTATGCAACATATTTCTCTCCCGTTTCCAGTTCCTGACAAAGACAAGACGTTTTCTAGTGCAAACGCATTAACAGTACACAAAATATGTGCAAAACGAATTGTACCTTCAACATCCATATTTAAAACTTATGATCAATAACAATTTGTTTCCAACAAGATTGTTACTCAGAAGAAATAAGGATTCTATGATGAATAAAAAAACTTAAAAGAACAGCATTTAAGACTGTGAAGTGGGGCGGGGAGGAGCCGTGGAACGGAGCGAGACCGGTGAGTGGCGCAGGTGTCATTCAAGCAATTATACGGGCCTCCTCTACGTTCCACGGCTTCAGCCCCGCCCCACTTACAAATGGACATTTTTGAAAATATAAATGTTATGTAACATTATAAAAGTCTTTACTGTCACTTTTGAATAATTGTTGTCTTTGCTGAATAAAAGTATTAATTTATATAAAAAACTACTGACCCCAAACGTTTTAAGATGTAGTGTATAATTGTGATGTCAATCATGAGCATTCAAATTGCAAATATAATTCTTACAAGACATGATATGAATGTACCACTGTAAAGCATTTATTTTTTTATTGTATTTATTTATTTTTTATTATTATGTATTTATTTATTATGTATTTATTTATTTTTTGGATAGTAGTTTTCATTGTGCACCATGTAGTCCTTTACACAAACTGGTACACAAAATAAGACAGGACAGAACTGCTGACTGTGATTATCTGTGGTAGGTGTTAGTCTATCCCTGTTAAACCATGTTTGCGCTGATTCTAAAATGATATGCGATGTTCCCGTGCATTTTAACAGCATGTTTACCCATATAAGCCCACATTGTCAAACCCTAGACTGAATGCATTTTTATTTTTTTACTGCAAGTATGTGTTTGTGTGTGCGTAAGTGCGTGCATGTGTGCGTGTGTGTGTGTGTGTGTGTGTGTGTGTGTGTGTGTGTGTGTGTGTGTGTGTGTGTGTGTGTGTGTGCGTGTGTGTGTGTGTGTGTGTGTGTGTGTGTGTGTCCTTGTCTATCAATACATATCTGAAAACACTGGGGCAGTGCTCCTGTGAACAATGGTGAGCAAAACATACACCCATAAATAGACCTGTGCACTTCACCCAAATATATACATTACATATCTGCAAGTAAAAGCAAGCTGTATTAAAAGCATGCAGGTGATTCACTGTGTCATCCCGAAGCCCTGAGTCACAGTTGTTCATATGCTTGAAAGCAAGCAGTTGCTTCTTCAACCACTTGTGACTCATGCACACCAGCACACTTCACCTGATCTCTTGTTATTTTCTATATCTGCATGGTCTAAACCATGAATATGAAGTAGTAAAACCTCAGTGTGACTCATCATATAAAACAGTGAGCATGTGATCAAGGTTTGAAGTTTTTTTTTTTTTACATCGTAATGCTAAAATTGCTGAACTGAATGGATTAGTGGGATTTTAAAGGGCTTTAAAGGGTGATAGACAGACAGATAGACAGAGGTATAGACATAAAGGCAGACAGATGGACAGACAGGATTGGCATCCCGAAGTAACTAGGAATTACACAAGCTTCAGTCTGGATCCAGCCCTTACAAACATCTGAGATGACTGGACACCTTTGAGAAGATGATGCCAACCCCTCAGAGGACGTCAGATGATGCCAAATCTGAAACAACATACAAAACTACCAAATTTTGATTGCAACATATGATGATTGCAGTTAATAGTGTCCACAATCTGTTTGATTACATGTCATTAACTAACTGCATGATTTTTACCGTACATTTCTGCCATATGGATATCAACTTGACATAGTCACCACTGATAAGCTACTACTAAATATAATCTAGAAATAATGTAATTTTCTGTAAAGCTGCTTTGCAACGATTTGCATTGTGAAAAGCACTATAATTAACAAATAAGGTTCAAGGTTCAAGGTTTCTTTATTTGAATTAAATTATACAGGGTAATCAGAAGTGAATTGAAAATCAGGTTCCGCTCATAGTGCAAAAGAATAAAAATTGAATAAAAGTAACACAACACAAGACATATATATATATATATATAGAAAAGGGAGAAATAAGAGTAAAATGTGCAGAATAAAAGTGCAAAACAAATAAGATGTGCAAAAACAATATTGGGACTTTATAAATAGATGAACAAGAGGGATGAGAGGGACACATGATAGACAGACAGAAATATGTTGAGACAGACAGACAGAAATATAGATATATGGGCAGACAGACATTCAAACGTATTGTTGAGACAGGCAAAGAGGCAGATAGACAGACGAACAGAGAGTCTATATACGTCTGTTCATCTGTCTGTATGTTTGTGTGTCTGTCTGTTTATCGGTCATCAGAAAGACAGTAATTTCTTTCTGATGTGGACCTCTGTAAAAATAAATTTACATGGCACCTCAGCAATAAAACTCATGGATTCGGATAGAAATTTAATCACAGCGGAGAAGTGAATTCTGTGCAGCTCATGTGGTCAATCACATGGTTGTCTGCTATAAATAAAATGTCATATGCTTGGAATAATGAGAATAAATTCATATTTAATAATATCCTATTTATTATTTTATCATTTTATGTCCCGTTTAAAAATCGGAAAAATAGACGCACTGTAGGTAAAAAGGTTTTCTGTGCATTTTATCTTTCAAAATGATGGATGTATTAAAAATGATGAGAAATAACCTCTTATTTGCATAAACATAAAGCTGCTTGGTTTATATTTTTATGTATATAGTACTTAATTTAAAACTACTACATACCAGTTGCTGCCATAATAATAATGAATTTTTAAATGTTTACGTGCTGTTCTCTTTCATGATATATTTTTTTCACCTTTTGAAAAAAAACAGATAGAAAGATAGATACTGTAGATGAACAGACAAGCAGATAAGCTGACACAGGTGGAGAGAAACTTAGATGGACAGACAGACAGATTTAACCCTTTTCGATTCCTGTAAAATTAGCCTAAAACGCCTAAAAACGGCATACCCAAAGTAAATTGCATGCTGTTCTTAGACCATTTGGATTATATGCATGGTTTTTATCTCTTTTGAAAGGTGACACTCTGAGGTTTGTTCCTCAACAGTCAGAACCACTGTAAGTCTTATGATATTGAGTAATAGCACTTTGAACACACTGAAGAAAAAAAAATAATCCACCTACATTTCTTTTGTAAATAGAAGCCTGCAGATGACTATAGCTGGGAGCTATGAGCTGGAAAATACAATGGGATCACAGGATGAAGCCTTACCAAGCCAAAATTTCACATTTGATAAACAATACCTTAGAAAATGAGTGTTTTACACACGTTTATCTAATTTTATGTCTAGGCGCTTCCAAAAAAAGACACTTGGAGGCTCCAAATGACCCTTTGTAACCAACGACACATACAATGCTGTAATTCTTGAATGCTTTAATGTACAGTCATATTTTGGGCTCTAATGAAAGGTTACACTTAGAGCTATTCAATTTCTAACCCAGATTCACTGTCAATAATTGCTGACACATAGTAACTGAAGCATAAATACATTATAGTGACATTTATACATAGAATCCAAAATTTGTACACTTTTAAATAACATATCTATTTATAATTTCTAAACTAATTAATTTTTTTCCTATATTTCTATTTCTGTACATAGTATATTATTTACTTTCAGGTTTTTTTCTTATATTGGTGTTAAATTCCATTCCTTCTGTGTTATTCCTATGTATGTCTGCACTATCATGCATGTCTGCACTATGTCTGTACTTTCTTCTGCACTGGAAGCTCCTCTCATCAGGACAAATTCCTTGTGTGTGTAAACATACTTGTAATAAAGCTCTTCTGATTCTGATTGTAGTGTCCTGACGATTTTTGCAGTCATGTCCCTCAGTATATGGCTTCTTACTGACTGGCTCCCAGACTTCATTCGATTCAATGTCAGATGATTGTCTGTGATATAAAAAGTTAGAAGTTAGCAGGAATACATCAAAACACAAACACGTATAAAACACACACACACACACACACACACACACACACACACACACACACACACACACACACACACACACACACGTTGTTTTTTATGGTTTACGGGGACTCTCCATAGGTGTAAAGGTTTTTATACTGTACAAACAGTATATGCTATTGCCCTACACCTACCCTACACCTAAACTTAGCCCTCACAGGAGACGGTGCATTTCTACTTTCCCCCAAAAAAATCTCACTCTGTATGATTTATAAAGGTTTTGAATTATGGGGACACTGAAAATGTCCTCATAAATCACCTTCTCCTTGTAATACCTGTCATCAACCCATGTCATGCATGCACAGACCGGACCGAAAGATCTCAAAATAAACCACATAAACATCAACATGCACACACACACACACACATACATAACATATGCATAATATACCGGAAGCCGAAAGATCTCAAAACAAACACATACCTCAACATATACTGTAAAATATGTATAAGATACATAATTATATGCATAATATATATAAATATAATTATATAATGTAATAAAACACTTACTTTTTGAAAGTAAAAGTCGCCTCCAAAAAAGTATCCTCCATCCAAAAACATCCCCTCTGCTTCAATGGATGAAACATCGCTCTCTTCGTCAAAAATGTCATCTCTGTCACGCCGAGCACATTGTTCAACAACTTTTTGGTGCAAAAGTTTAGTTTTTCTCGTTCTCGTTCTCTTTATTCGCCATAGTTAGCCTATAATGATCGTTTACCTGTAAACTCTCCCGGAGCGCATGTTTACGCACTCGACGCATGGGTGACTGTGATCTCTGCGCACAAACTTTAGAGCATGCTAACTTGAGCCGACCCCCTAATGCGTCAAATCCATCTGTTCAGAAGCTCATTGGCTATCAGATACGTCTCAGTGAGGATTCTGTAGAAAGACTGGTGTCATTACATTTTTGACTTCTGAAATCCTACCAGAAATAAATACTAGAGATAAAAACATACGCTTTAAATAAGGGTGCAATCAGTAGTTTGCTCATTTTAAGGTTGCTCAAATTAAACATTTGTGTTTTCATAAATTGTGTTTTTCATGGCATTATCCTGAGATAAAGACACTTACTCCTATTAGATAAAGACTGCACTCAGATCAGTTTTGTAACTAGATAAATTAGAAAAATTTAATTATGTAATTGCATGTATATATATATATATATATATATATATATATATTATAAGTAAAGGCATGTATGTACACAATAAGTGCATTGCATTTACTGATTAACTTAAATCTACATACTACATAGTAGTTAAGTCCACCATTGTATTTTGCCACGTTGAAATGATGTGCCCTGCAGTGTTTTACTAAACATCAATGAAAATCCTCATGCTCATTGGCTACTGCCTCTAAAGTCAATTTAGTAGCTTAGCGTTGAAAAAAGACACAATGCAACATACTTATTATCATGGTTTTGCAGTGGAGACAATAGGAGAATCAGTAACCATTTTTATTTTTTATTTTTGTCACATCACAATTATACAGGCAGAAGTGTTCTCTGCTTTTGAAGGAAAAAAAGTGGAGCTCCTAAAGCCAACACAAAGACAGACAAAGACAAGAAACAATGTAAAAACATTGGTACTAGGGGTTGCACAGACTAAACACACTAAATCATTCGGTGCTCTGCCACTTTAAGAATTATTTCACCAATAAAAATCTAAATAAAATACATCTCTATCGAATAGTCATTATTTATTATCTCCGCTCCTAGTTTGAGTATAGTTCAAGATAATAAATCCACATTTACGCGCTGTTTCCAAACAGATTATAAACTAATTCACTTTTAATAATTCTGAATGCGCTCCACAAGACACGTGTGATTATATTACTTAAGAAATGCAATAAAATACGATGTTTTGTTTGTTAATTATTTCAATATTCCAGAAATATTTTAATTGAATTAACATCAGAATTATTATTCACTCTTTAGCACATGTTTTAAACAGTTTAAATGAAGTTGATATGACTTATTGTACAGGTAATATCAGTTAATCATAAATAAAATGTTTTTATTGTTGTAATTTGAAGATAAAATTTTACGTTGTTAATTTTCTTGTTTGTTGTTGTTAATCTGAACGGAGAAAAACCAAAGCGAAGAATGCTTACTTCACTCTGATATTTATTTACTGTAAATAAATATCTGCACTGTAACGCACACACATAGGCTACAGACAGTAGCGCAGAAGAAGGAAAAAACTACAAAAAAAACAAAGACAGACAAAGACAAAAAAACAATAAAAAATTGTATACATCACGCAACTTCGCAGATCGCGCGCACAGAAATCATTCGCTCCGTTTCCAGCAAACTAATTCATACTCTGCGAAAATGTATTGTCAACACACGTTTTAAACAGTTTTTTGTACTGTTCATCACGATTTCTCTGTAAAATACAATACATCACGCTCGCGCGCACAGAATAGAAACTGAAAAGTTCAAGCATATATTTCTTAATAACTAAATCCCACAGCTTCACTAATAGTAGAGAGACGCTGCCAGGTAGAATTTATTCACACACGCAATTGCTCTCACTAATGCATTCATTCATATGAATGTAATCTTTACTGTATTGCTTATCTGTATCTGATTTAGAACAAGCTGTTATAGGTGCAATAGTCAAGTGGGCAGCGCTCTGTCATATTTCATAGCTGTGCACAAGGTGTTTGTCACAGCTCCAGACTTATTTGTTCATTACTGACGTCATCAGCGACTTCGACTTGACTTTCATCAGATAAAAGTCGACTTTAAACCCCTAAATGGTACAGCATCACGCAATATGGAAAGATTTGACTGAGAAAATCCTGAGTTGTGATGCCAAAGTTGCTTCTTTTTTGTCGGACAGGTAAGGGATTCATTTTTTGTAGACAATCATGCTTGATCCATATCAATAGATAGTAGTGCTAAAGGCACAATTACACTGTCTATTGTCAATAGTGTAGTGAATAGTGTAAGAAGCTCGCAAAAGTCACAAGCAGCTTTTAGTTGGTCTACATGGAGAAATTTACATGACACACAAACTGGTACAAGATCTGTGTTTGGAAATCTTTCACCCTTGTGCAAAATGTCCAATCATTGGGGTGAGTTTGATGCAATAGAAGCACATTGTGACTTACTTTAATGCAGTGGTTCCCAACCTGGGGGCGTGCCCCCCGCACCACACGGATCATATCCGCTCGGTTCAAACAGCGGCGCAGCGCAGAGCGAGCTGACTAGAGCAGATGTGTTTATTTACCGATCACGCAACCACTAAACAGCGCTGTGAGATCCAGTGAGAAGCGCTTGAATTCAGCGAAGAACACAAATAACTGGTATAAACTAGTATCGGTCGATATCAATCAACTGATATAAACTAGTTTAAATCCATATAAAACAGTGCTGACAAACAGCAGAAAAACACTGTGTGCAACAATACAGTCAGAAAGCTTTTCAATCTACAAATCGCTATCGTTTACCATGGATCGGAACTGTTTTACTGTAGTAACACTAACTGCACCATGGTATTGTGGCAGAAATGTGGGGTATTTATATAAAATGTATTATATTAATGTAGACGTGCATTAAATTTATTAAAGCAGTAGTGGAATGTAATTACAGTATATTTGTGATTAAGCTATAGGCTAGCATTTGTGCATTTATAATAAATGTATTTAGACTACTGTTTTTCATATAAATAGGCTACCTAGAAAACATATAGTTGCATTTTTACCACAGTATTGAGGTGTGTGGTTTTAACTATTTATCATGATGTTAATGTATGCTACTATGGAAGAACAATGGTTAATTTTAATAAAACTCAAACAGTCAGAAAATTTTATTTCACCATATGAAAAAGGAGGTTGTTGCAATTTTTACAGATGTTACTGATTTTGATAATGAATATAAATGTACATCTGCATCCTAACTCAAAGTACTACTGTCAACTCAATGTCAAATGTACATTCCTAAGAGACAAAAAATTATATTATTATTGCATGTGTGATGATCATTATCATGTGTGTACGTAGGGGGGGCCCATGAAAAAAGGTTGGGAACCACTGCTTTAATGTATAACAAAGAGTGTCAGAAAAAAGTAAATGTAACTCACTGATCATTTTTCCAGTGTTTTAATTGGCTGTGCTGAAAACTAACCAATATTTAAGCAGTTTAAACAATAAATTAGGGTGAACATCACTGAATCTGTCGCAACTTCCATTACATAAAGTAAGCCATGATGTATTGTCGTTGTACTGATTTATCCCAAATATTAATTAAATTATCTTCTTAAAGTGTTGAAGAAAATAAAGTAGTACGGAATGACATGAGGTTGAAAGAATACTGACAGAACAACATTTACTGGTAAATCATGTGCAGTAAGTCCTGAATATTATCTGAATTAAATTCAAACCCTCCATACATGCTTATGAGATTGTGTTGATGGAAAACACTTTGGCAGATCTCCACTTCAGGTACAAGTGTATGTGTGTACACATTAACTTCCTCCAGCAGCAGGGGGGCACAGACTGAGAGTGATGAACACAGACAAAGATGTCACAAAGAATGAGCACACTCCAACCAAATATGTCTGAGTGAGAGAACGAATGAGAGGGAGAAGGGGGTCATAAAGAGGTAAAAACACAGAAAGAGGAGGATAGGCACAGATGGAAGATGTGGGGGGGATGAAACCCAAAAGACTGAGAGAGGGTTCCTGAGGACAAGTAAACAAGTGTGCATCAGAGAAGTGTCTCTGCACAAACACATCGGGCTATGTGTTACCCGTGTCGTGCCTTTCAAAGAACATGTTTTGCGATGCCCACTGCAGGCATGAGTGATTTCAGTGCCTTTCATGTTGACTGCTTTACGGGTCACCGCCTCTCACCTCTAGAGGCTAGTACACACGCACGCACACACAGAACTCCATTCAGTCATCACACTACTTCAGCTCTACACACATGTATACACGTATGCACACAATTCTCAACACACTACCCCCTGCCCTATCCATTAGCAGAAACACACCCGCTCTCTCACAGACTCACACAGACTGCTCCATTAGATCCACTCACACTAGACATGGTATGATTCATTCATATCACATGGCAGTAGTAAGGAAGTTCAGTAAGGAACAGTAAGGAAGTTCAAAGCTTAATCGCAGCAAGCTGCAAATTTCTTGAAAACAGCACTAATTACAGCAGATAAAATGATCACACTGATCTTAGTGATGTGGAGCAGACCATTAAAATACTGTATGGGTCAGAAAACCTGACTCTGGAGTTGTTTCATTAACTTTCCAAGCTGACATGCTTATTTAATCCTTGAAAGTGGTAAAAGTAAACACATTTGGCTTACAAATGGGATTTCAGAAAACATATTTTGTGAAATAGAAATTTGAGATTGCTACTATTGTTTTTCGGTTTTCAGTTGTAGCAGCGCATAACATCCTGATTTTATACCACAACACATTATTTTAATTTGGATTTTATACACTCACATTTATTTAATCAAAACACAGTAAAACATTATAATTTAACTGCTGAGCACCACATCAGTAAATATCAGAATGATGAGCCACAGGAACACCACATTCTGAAGTTGAATGACTGCTGAAAAATTCAGATTTACAATCACCGAAATAAGTTGCTTTGTGTGTGTGTGTGTGTGTGTGTGTGTGTGTGTGTGTGTGTGTGTGTGTGTGTGTGTGTGTATTATAGGGGTGTGTGTGTGTGATATATTATATGTGTTTTTTTGAGTATAAAGAAATCAAATGTGTCTCCTGTGAGTCATTTAATTTCATGTGTTAGTATAAAGTGTATTTAGATATCTGGTTTGTAGTCTTCATTAACATGAATGACAAAAGTGATTTAGTTAGAGTTGCTTGACATATTTTATACAGAATGTCATACAGCAAAATGAGCTGCTGTAACTTTTAAGAACTGTTATAATAAGGTTATACTGTTTCACATGTGTTTTCTTCTCCGCATGAAATCACTTAAAAACTAAATTACTGTGTGTGTATTAAACTTGCAAACTCCATTATACTCCTGCTTGTTTGACATACAAATACAAAAGTGATAAAGTGGTAAAAACAGCTTGAGAATGGCAGACAAACAGCATGACGTGTGTGTGTGTGTGTGTGGGACAGGTGTGACAGAAAACCTGCACACATCACCAACTTTCTGAAATTTACCAGCCTCTCAGCTTATTATTGCTGACAGTGGTTAGAACAGAAAGACAGGGGACATTGCTAGATTGAATGCCCTATATATCCCTCTCTAAACTGGAAAGGGCCTGTAAGCACAGAAGAAAAAATAGTCACAAAAAAAGACAAATCAGCATTTGGTCACACTTTATTTTAAGGTCCAATTCTCATGATGAACAAACCATTAACTATGAGTTTTGCCTCACTAAACTCCTAATGTGCTACTTATTTAGAAAGGCATTTGTTAAGTTTACATATTGGGTATTAGGGATGTAGAATATGGTCATGCAGAATATGTGCTATAAGCACTAATAAACAGCCAATATATTAATAATAAACATGCTAATAAGCACCGAGTTAACAGTGAGGATTGGTCCCTAAACTAAGGTGTTACCCAGAAATTATATGATGAGGTTTCAGAGCATGGATGTGATTATGATTCCTGCTGTGATGTTCCTCGTGCAGTTAATTAGCAAAGTGTACATGCTGAGGATAACCACATGTAAAAGACAACAACAGTGCAGCAGGTAGTAAAGTGAGATCTAAAGACTACGATTTTCAAAAGACTGAATGCTTAAAGGAACAGTTCACCCAAAAATGAAAATTTGCTGAAAATGTACTCGCCTTCGGGCTATCCAAGATATTGATGATGTTGTATCTTCATCAGAACAGATTTGGAAAAAATTCAGCATTACATCACCTCTGCAGTGAATGGTGCCATCAAAACGAGAGTACAAACAGCTGATAAAAGCACTGCAATAATCAAGAAGTAATCCACACAACTGTAGTCCATTAATTAATGTCTTGTGAAGTGAAAAGCTGTGTGTTTGTAAAAAAATGAATAATTAAGGCGTTTTAACTATTAACTGTTATTTCAGGCCAAAATAGCCCACAGTACAAATGAATGCTTCATCCGGTGAAAAGTTCCATCCTCTGTTCTTTCACATCAAAATCATAACATATTTGTTTAGAACAGTTTTGAACTGATTATAGTGATGCTTTTATCAGCTGTTTGGACTCTCATTCTGATGGCACCCATTCATTGAAATGGATCCATTGGTGATAGAGTAACATACTGCAAATTTTCTCCATTTATGTTCCAATGAAGAAGCAAACATCTGCATAATGGATGGATCGAGGATGAGTACTTTTTCAGCTAATTTTAAATTCTGGGAAAACGATTCCTTTAAGATCTATCTAGGAAAGCAATACAATTTTCACACAGAACACGCAGTATTAGATCCTTGGAAGTGGATTAAAAATTCAGCTGAACTAAAATTACTTTTGAGTTTCTTTTAAACACTTAAGGTTATGATATGGTTAGTGGGGTACACAACATGAGGAAAGAACTGAAAAGTTTTTACCTAAAATGTGCAGAGAGATCAGACTCATAGGGGCATGAAATGAGAGGATGTTTCTTACTGTAGAGTGCACTCTTACTTTAACTCTCCCTTGAAACACACTATATGCCAGTAAAAGCTTAAAGAGCCAAGATGGTACAGTTACCTTGTTCAGCTTATTGCCTAATGGAAACACATTAGTTCCGATTACTAGATATCTCAACCATGATATTAAATGAGGATTTTTATGACAACTAGCAGATTGTAGATACAGTAACCTTCAAAATTAAAAGAGCATACTGGGGTGTTTTAAACCATTCAGCCCACTTACAATGTATAAATGGCACTGCATTAGATCAGGGTTTTTCAAACGTTTTAATGTCAAGGACATCCAAGAATGGTGATCCCTTTGCAAGGGCCCCAGTTCCTAAAATAAATAAGGCAGCTCATTTTTTTTTACAATAGGTTGCACATATCTAAATATTTTAAAAGCAAATTATTAAGATATTATCTGGAAAATGTTTACTTTGTGTGAAGTTGACTATTAAAGTATTATTAAATGCATTAATCTAAAACTTTTGGTAACCACTGTCGTAGTTACGTTTCAGTACAAACACATATAGTAAGAATGTGTGATTCCTTCCATGTTGAGTGTAAAAACCTCTCTCACATCTCAAATCCCTCAGACTGTCTTTTTTGAAGCCAGTCCCTCTCCTTTCTCTGCTGGACAGGGCTTAAAGTCAAAATGAAACGGCTGCTGTTGGGATCTTTAATTATTTCCCTTAAACTCAGAACAGCAGCACACGACCAGTGGTGACCCACCACCGCAAATCCATTTAAATCCACAGAGAACTATAAACACCACGTCTGAGGGTTTGGGCAAGTAATGAATTCCTTTCGGACTTTGGAATGTCTTCGAAAAGGATATCACTGCGATCATCTGGACTAATTCCTTGGCCAAACTTATTAGAGACAGCAAATACTTCCCACAATTCACTTACAGTACACAGCCTTCATTTGCCCCCACCCACGCACCAAAATGATACAATAATAAACAACCACAGTAATGAATAGCAACAGCAATGTGAAAGAAACAATGTGTTGTGTGTATAAACCCAAGCCACAAACCAGCAAAGATCAGAAAACAGACGGGAAAACAAGAGTCAGCCAATACAAACAGAGAGTAATCTGTGACAAACAAATTATATCAGGCTTGTTGGTTGAATACCAGTGGGAGATCACTGTCAACAACTCAAGCATAAATGAAGCTAATACAGCACATCTAGTAAACCAGTCATCATACATTTACAATACAATTCAGATATCAAATACACACACAAGCTCAATACATTGAAAATCCCTACTGACACCATACCAGTTATGTGTTCTTAAAGTAACACTCATTGTGTCAGATTTACTTTACTTTTTTACTTTTTTAACAGAGTTTAAACAGGAGTGCAGAAATTACTTCAAAAGTGTGGGGACACATTTTAAATCTCATCAGCCCCATTTCTCGTGTCACTTTACTATACAACACAGTTGTAGATGGCTTTTTAAGAAGATGCATTCAAATGGGGTATAATTTGAAAGAATAACAACTGAATCTCTATGAAGCATCAGTCAATCAAATATTTCTTATTAAATAACCTAATTAGAAAAACCGAAATGCTGTTGCTACCATACATGAACAAATGTTTTCATATTAAACAGAACAAATTATTTAGAGAACTGCTGGTGGTGATACTTGAGACATTTTTGGGGTCTTTCAGTGTTTCTGTAAAAAAAAAAGTCTAATGAGGTTTAAGATTTACAACATGCTACAAATTCATCTCTCATATCTGCACTTAAGGTCTCTGAGTTGCAGCAATTTAAATATTTTTTTAAAGAAATAAATACTTTTAATAATCAAGAATGCAATGGTCAAAACTGTCGGTAAAGACATTTATGATGTTACAAAAGATTTATATTTCAAAACAAATGCTATTCCATTTAACTTAGCAGACTAATACAGTTAATATTAACTATGTTATGAGACATAGAGAGAGAGATTAATGTTACCTCTGTGAGTGAGTGATCGGCAGCAATGACTATAGTGAGACTTTAAGTTTAATTATGTTAAGGTGTGTGCAAACTATATGTGTGTCTGTGAGGGAGAGACCGAGAACGGGAGAGAGAGAGTAGGCTATGTGCTTTCCGTACATAATAAAACGTAATTTTGTGGCAAAAACATGGACAAGATCGGTCGATTTTATCCTTTTGTTTACTGTATTTATTTGTTTGGCCAGTGTCGTTGTGGGTTTTGGTTATTTTTTCTGTTATAAGACCTGTAATGCGGTCAAGAGAGCTGCCTAGAACTATGTTCGCCGTGCGTTTCCCTGAAAATAATTGCACACCTCAGAACGTTCGTCAGCCAATCAGATGCAAGCATTCAACGGCATTCAACGGCCCCATAGTATAAATATATATATATATATATGGACCACAAAACCAGTCTTAAGTAACATGAGTATATTTATAGCCAAACATACATTGTATGGGTCAGAATTATCGATTTGTCTTTTATGGCAAAAATCAATATGCAATGCTAAGGACTTCATTTAGAAAGCTTTAAAGGCAATTTTCTCAATATTTAGATTTTTTTTCTCAGCCAAATTTTGTCCTTGTCAGAGATTCATCAGTCACAGCCACCGGTCACAGTCATCACAGTCACCAGCTCCGACACACACCAGATCCCAGTCACCAGATGACTAACAGGGCTGGGAATACTTTGAAATACTTAAGCTATGTAACACAAGGGAACATATACTTGGTGTCTTATTTGTATGTTTTCCCACTCTAAATAAAAGTGACATCTAGAATCATTTTCTGTGCATTTATTAACAACATCAGTTTCCCACCACATTTCTATGAACAACAAATAAATGTTATGTCATTTAAATCTACCAATCAATATAAATTCAATTTGAATACAATGAATGGGATTCTGTGCTGTTTCATGCTGTATTCCAAGCTTCAAAACAAATACAAACACACCAAACATATCATAAAAGTAGCCAAAACAACTGGCACAGTTCTCCAAGTTATACAATAGATTTGTTTAATGAATGGACCAAACCTTAAGCGATTACTTCATAATCCTCTCTATGGAGAAGCGATCGACACAAAAGAATCGTTGAGTCAAAATTGACAGGGCTCGTTTGCCAAAGCAACTACGGTCGCAAGCAATGTCGTTGTAGTTCAATGT
Organism: Ptychobarbus kaznakovi; assembly: GCA_027422405.1. Taxonomy (NCBI): domain Eukaryota; kingdom Metazoa; phylum Chordata; class Actinopteri; order Cypriniformes; family Cyprinidae; genus Ptychobarbus; species Ptychobarbus kaznakovi. The sequence goes on from CM049799.1 coordinate 26,513,416, forward strand.
AATTTAACAACCACAGTTTGCTAATGATGCTTTTTGGAAACATACCCCAGATCTAACCAGTTTAATGTGAACCATTCACACTGGTTTCGTTCAACAAAATAAATGATTTGTTTCAACAGAGGTAAAAGTGTGCTTGTGAACAGCAGCATCAATTGTACAAATACCACTCTAGTGTAAACCTGAGCTGTGTGCTAAAGCCTGTGGGTTGCATCGAGTAAGAGCTCTCCGCAACTACTCACACACCACACACATATCCTCTTCTGACCTAAAAACAAGGCTCTGGTTGCCCACTACACGTACAATGACTCGAGAGAGAGATGTCCCAGATTATGGGTGAGCACTGCAATCACACAGGCCAAGGGACAGCACTCCTCCCCCAGCACACCCTGTCACTCATTCATCTGTTACTAGAGGACAGCCATATGTCCAGAAGTTGTGGTGGCTGCTTCGAATTTCAAGGAGGGACTTGTGATTGGAAGCCTCAGCTGTCTCTTTGGTAATTGTTCATTTTGTGTGTGTGTGTGTGTGTGTGTGTGTGTGTGTGTGTGTGGTGTGTGTGTGTGTGTGTGTGTGTGCGTGCGTGCGTGCGTGCGTGCGTGCGTGCGTGCGTGTGCGTGCGTGCGTGCGTGCGTGCGCATTTCTTCAGATGTCAAGCCAGCCCAGCAGGTGCAGAGTGGCCAGGGGAGTCCACTGTAAAATGCTGTCCCTGTATTGTCCTGCTTCATTTGCCTCTGGGCTGCAGGACAAAAACCAGGTGTGACTCCAACATGCAAGTAGCACCTTTAAGTGAGACAATCCACACTAAATGAAAACAGCAAGTGCCATTTATAAATGTGTAGTCAGATTTATCATTCAAAAAAAAAATAAGTAGGGAGCTAATGTAACGTGTTAGTGTCTTTAAAAAAAGACTAACTCTGTTTGACAAACTACATTATTTCTCCTATATATAAAGTACTCAGAAGCGTAAGATTTGCTTAAACATGTAGGGCAATTGACAATCAATGAATCAAACAATCAAACAAACAATCAACCAACCAACCAATCAATATGGTATTGAAAAGGAATAACATAATTCTCTCTTATAAACTCTCGTGTTATATTTTGTCCATTCCCACTCTTTGTCTCAAGGGCGTCCTATCATTTCCAATGAGTCAATAACACTCTTCCTATCCACCTGACAAAAAGTTCAAAATTCAGATACATGATATTGCTTTTAAATACCAATAAATTATCAAATAAGTTTGCATTTGATTTATTGACATCTTAAAATATGTAGGTTATCACTACTAATCCAGTTTCATCACTGGATTCCTGTAAAACAGCATCTGTGGGTGGCTTCTCAAACAGTAAATTATTTACAGTTAACTAATAAATAGCTTCCAGATTAGCAACACATTATCCCAAATAACTCAAGAAGTAAGAATAAATGCAATAACAAATGGGCACATTTGCCGTGAAACAATGTCTGCGGCACTAGGGTTTATCAGTGTCATATTATCTGTATGCACTGAATTGCGTAAGCACGAGTATATTTAATTCGTTTGATTGTTGTGGATTAAAATCAAATAGAGGATTAAAATCGTCATACCAAATGAATGAAAGCAAGAATCACGTGTTCCCTTGGCGAACTAGAGCCGCACCCCATGTGACAGCACAGCAAGAGCTGACCGCAAAGGCGCACGGTGACAGTGGAGAGCGCGTGAACTTGACATTGGAAAGGAAACAGCCTCAACTTTCACGCGAGCAGGAAAAACGTGAGCGCGCAGATATTCGTCCCTCTTTCCATAAACGTTCCTACCTACCCCATGTCTGCGCTCCCAACACACATTTAATGAGCGCCTTGGAAAAATGCCAAGATCCACAATGTGGGTCAAAGCTTAATTAAATTGAGTCCGCTATTTTTCTAACGAGTCTATATGAGTCACGATTTCCAGTTCTTATCTGCTAATATTCAGATTTTGGACAGGTTTCCTGTTCGTGTGTTATTTTGCCATTCTGTGATTGACAGGACAAGAAACACAATCCCATGGCACATCATACTGATGTGGACAGATGAATGCCAAAATAAACTGCCATAAATCCGGCACAGCACGTCAATCAAATCCAACGAACGTGTTCATTTGTCCTAATAGAACCAAACAGCTCTGTGTTCAGATCAGTTTAAAGCTCGGATATGTGCCTAGACAATCTCACAAGATGAAACAGCAAAAGAGAGGAAAGACCCAAAGCACAGCTGCTGAGAGGTACACAGATATGGAGTCCCCAAAATAATTTATTTAACTCGTTCGGCACTGAATATTTTCTAGGGAGACAAATATGTTTACGATCCTTTTAACAGTTATTTCTAATGTGTAAAATCATGGAATTAAAAGCATCATAAATACTAAACAGACACAAATCTGTAAATCAGTTACTGATTCTGAATGGTTAAAAAAAATTATCAAAAAATACATACAAAAATAAAAATAAACACAGGGAGAATCACTAGACTGGAGCAACCAGATTAGGTTTAAGCAGCTTGCTGAAGGGTTCAATGATAATGGCCCTTGGATTGCCTTCTGTGGGGTTAAAACCTACAACATTTCACTGACCAGCTCAGGTTGTTGTTTTTTTTACCACTGTGCCACACCACCTACAACGTTGGTGGCTTAAAATAAATTCTGTAGAAGTTTTTATAAAGCATAAAGGAGTTTTTCCTAAAATCACTACTGCTGTTGCTGTAACAGGAAAATGGTTTTGAAAACAAAATAATAACCTTTGTCAGACATGATCTGAAAGGCACACAGGTGTGATGGAGATTGGACAAAATGTGTAGTAAGATTATCACTGAAATCATCATATTGTTACAATAGTACACATCTTTTGTTACAATAGACATGAGTTCACCATATTTTATAGTATGACTTATCTTACTAATGGCACCTCACAAGTTAATTTGAAAACAGAAGGAGTGATGTCAGTTTAATAACAAAATTAATCCACAAAATATAATGCCCATTGTCCATATTACATTTAAAAGCCATGTTATTAACAAGGTGTGTTTACAAGTTATTCAAAATTAAGATGCTAAGTACATGTCGTTAATAGCTAGTATTAGCCTACCTTGTATTTAAAATTACACTGTAACTGGAATTTATAGCGTAGAATCAACCAAATCAACGTTTTATTTGCTAAACAAGGTTTTATTTTCTAGTTGTGAGCGCTGATATTCATGTTCATTATAATGGTACTTTTGTAAATAACCGTGCGTAAAACACGCACACATTTTAAATTTAAAGTGCAATTTGCGTAATTCTGCAGTATATTTAGTGTTAAGGGGAAACAGTGGTGTACAGATTTCGACACAACACCTGCTATTTCAGGGAAACAAACGTGCGCGTAAATCCAAGATGCTTGCGCGCTCTCCTTTCTGGTTCTGCCTGTCAGCGTTGATGTTTGGTTTATCCTTGTCTTCACGCTTTAAACGCAACATTTTAGCAGTTAATGTGAAATAAATGTGACACGCGTGTCAAACCTGTGCAAGCTCGCGCGCACAACTCACCTGCGTTCCGAAGTTTCTTGTTTCTGTAGACGGAGAAAATCACCAGCAGGTTTCCTAAAATATCCACCACTATAGTGAATATGAGGAAACACCCGAGAGTAGTAGTGACCCAGGGCGGGCGGTGAAGTGCTTGCTCGCTAGGGTCCAGTGCAGAGCTGTTCAGAGAACTCCCATTCATATACATTATATATCTTCATGAAACTTTTCTCAATCAACAAAATAAACCGTGTCGTTCAGGTGTCGCGCGTCTCTCCGGTGGGATGTCATCTCTTCGTGAGGTCTGGATAAGTTGCGCGCCCCGGACAACTTTCCTCGGTTCTCTCGTCGGGTCTTTCGTGTTTCGGGAGCTGCACTTTTATGGCTATGTGTGCACCCATCACAATGTTGTTACATGACATCCACGGGCAACTTCAAAAGCTGTTAACATGCGAATAACTGCAGCATTGTGTGTTGCCACCCTGTGGTGGTCATCGGTAATGTTGCCTTCATTCACCCATTTCATCTGTTTGACACCCTTTTTCATCCCTTCATTCATTATTATTTTTCTGAAATAAAAGAAGCTTTGATTCTGTTTTCATCGCTCCATTCAGAAAAATGTAGGATCCGTGATATAGGCATGAGATACAGGTTTATAAAATTAAAGGCATGTATCAACACGTAAAAACAGGTTAGTTTTAATAAAAGATCTAACATATTGGGAATACTTTTAAACTTACTTTAGCATAGGCCAACCTGTTTAAAAGAAATCCTGCAAGTTCCTCATATCAGTTGAAAACCAAATATTCCATCAAATTCCTCAAAAACACTGCCAATGTTTACCCTAGTTTTGCCCCCTTGTTTGTCTCTGTGTATTTCAGCAAGTCTGTGCATTTTGGCTTGCACTTCTGTAATGGCATCTGAATTGAGTGCATTACTGCCTGTCCACTTTTCCTTCAATGCTTCAAGAGATCTATCTGCAAAGCTCTCTGAAAAACTTGCGCAAGTGCACCTAGGGCAAAAGTGGCTTTAAACGCAAAGGATGGTCCACTAAATGTTGATTTAATTTAGTTAATAGAAGTTAATTGATAAAGAAAATGACATTATGACTAATAATGACTATTTATGACATTGTTATTGACAGCATCCTCATTTTACAGCATTTTTACAAAAGTGCCTAAAACTTTAACAGTACCGTGGCTTTGCAAGAAGGTTTCTTGAAGCATCTTGGAAAAGTTGCCATGGTTCTTCTGGATTTAGTCTGTCTCAGTTTACTCTGTTTCTTCATGTCATTCCACACACTGTGTGGAGCACTGGCTGTTGTCTCATATATATATATATATATATGCTGTATAAATAGTATGGTATACTGTCCATGAATTTTAATATTATTTATTAATATTTATATTGATTTTCTTTATTTTACATTTTATTTGAAAGGTATTTAAGTGTACATCTTTACTTTGTTTGAAATAAATGTGTTAATTAATAAAATATGCTTGTTAAGTCATGATGTATAAGAATACTTTTTCCAGGTCCAGGCCTCAGTATGAAGATAAAGGTTCGGATCATGATTTTTCACAATTTGGACCTGGAAATGGTGACGTGATGTCAGACTTAACATCTGAATAAAATAATAATTTAAGTGCATTGGACAGAGGTGTGGTGAGAGCAAGAGGTAGAGGATTCAATGACGGCACTCATACAGTCTCATCCCCTTTTGTGACTGTAGCTTAAATACTTAAAACGTCTCAAGGAAAGCAGGCTGTCTACTCGCCTTCAGTTCAAAAACTTGAGCTTGTGATGTCCCATCAGCACTCTACCCCCAGCAGAACTCAGATGTATCCACTGTTCAAGCAGCCTGTCAGCCTCCAGCCATTACGATACAATTTTAATGCAGTGCTGCGCTGCTAATGGCTCCAGTCGTGAAAGCAGTTAATTACAGTGTCTCTCTGTCACTCTATCTCTCTTCCAACTGTCAGCTGGTCTAAAGGGAGACTTAACTGTGAAAGATTTTTACATTTACCATGAAAAGACTAAGCATTAAACTCATGCAAAACTATTTGCTCCAGTTTTGCAGAGCATGAGCTATTCCTGTGGAGGGAAAGCGAAGGTGAGGGAAAGTAAGAGATGAAATGTTGTTGGCCAGTGTCACCGTGTTGAGATAAATACAATTTATATTTATAAAATCCTCCCTAAGAATGTTAAATCTTACACTCAGTGTTTGTGTCAGTGTTTGTGGTGTTTGAAGTCAGCATGAAATCAAAAAACATATATACATTTCACTTGTTCACTTTGAACCTCAAAAGAAAGATGCAAAGACAACTTTGATTCACAGCATTAGGTGAAGGTTGCATTAAAAATGCACTTGAATCCAACTTTTCTAAAAAGCATCTTATATATGGATTGTTTACAGTTATTCTCGATTGCTAACACACTATAACTGATTCATTTGACACAATTTCCCAAACCATTCACACAGTTCTCGAAACAAAGACACGTTTCTTAAAACTTTTAACACATTTCACCTGTTTGCACACACGTTCCAATTTGCTCAGTGTTTTCTGCAAAAAACACGGCATCATTTTTCACAGGTTTAACCATGTTCACATTCAAAAAACACAAACACACAATTTAACAACCTCAAGACATGTATCTGTATCTACACCACTCTATTTATGCAGCAGACTGTAACAGTCATTCCTGTTTCCCAAAAGCAGGTTTTGTAACAGTGTTTTGAATTGATCTTACTTGTGTTCTCTAGACAGGAAACTAGTCTGTGTAATTGACAGGTTTGTGTATCATCTGAGGCCAAAGATTAGATTCTGAAAAGAGAGAACATGTTTTTGACTAAATTGTTTGACTTTGACCTGGAAGTCTGAAGTTTGCACAAGTTGGTGTGTAGTTTATAGTGTGAGAAAATGGTGAGTTGTTTCATGAATTGTGTGTTAGCAACTGAGAAAAAATGTAATAGACTTTCTTCTGAAATTAAAATCCATAAAAAATGACATTTTAAATGTGTGAAAAACTAAACAAATAAATATTAAGCAAAAAAGTTCTTAATGAATAATTATTGTGTGAAATTGATTTATTTTAATATTTACGAAAATTACAACTGTCCTTCAGTTCTGACATAATTTCCACTAAAACCATGTTTTTTTCACAAAAGTCCACAGGACCAAAAGAGACTAAGAAACAAATGCTAATGTTGTAAACGTTTATCTCAGCATCTTAGATTCTATTATTATTTCTTTGTCAAGTTGTGTGATTTTAATTATAATATTATTTGATATTTTAATAACTCTAATTTTGTTTCTGAGACTATCCATCTTATTTTAATCTCAAAAACATGCCATGTTGGAGACAGCAAGACAACTCTAAAGCCTTCACCCACCTGTCACAGCCACAGGACACCATCACCCGTGTGTGTGTGTGTGTGTGTGTGTGTGTGTGTGTGTGTGTGTGTGTGTGTGTGTGTGTGTGTGTGTGTGTGTGTGTGTGTGTGTGTGTGTGTGTGTGTGTGTGTGTGTGTGTGTGTGTGTGTGTGCGTGTGTGTGTGTGATGTGTGTGTGTGTGTGTGTGTGTGTGTGTGTGTGTGTGTGCGTGTGCCATGTGTGTGTGTGTGTGTGTGTGTGTGTGTGTGTGTGTTGTGTGTGTGTAAGAGGAAGAACACATGACAGTCATAAATCAGAACCACATTAATAAATAATAACATACCTTATGCTCAAAACCACGAGACAATAAAATAATCTGATCTTGGCTTCACTCTAGATTAAATATGAGCTTCAAGTTCACATGTACAAACATGTGAGCTAGTGTTCTTATATCAGTAATCATGAGGTGCTGTTGTTGACCTTTCTTTGACCTCCAATTTAGTTCTGCTTATTGTAGCACAGTAAACTTTGCCATCTACTGGTGAATGACTGGCATAAGAATGCTAACACATTTAGGACTAACTTACTACAAAGACAAAAATACTCAAATGTGTGCTGTATACAGTACAACATAATGATAAGATTAAAATGTGATACTTACATAGATACATTTTCCACCTTAATATAGAAATTGATTTATTTTCTCTACAGCTGTTTCCCACTGCACTTCATGTTTTGATCTGGCGTCAAGAAGTCTAATGAAACAGCGCTCTCTTCTGTTTGTCGTATTATGGTGCACCTGCTCCACCTAACGGTGCAGTGGCCTGAGGCTGCTTGGAAACCTTTTAGGTATTTTTGAAGCAGTATGCAGTGGATGTCATGCAGAGGGTGATACGAAAACAGAATAGAGAGTTGTGCTACTCCATAGAAGAAAAGAACATGACTAAACATGTTAATATTTTGATTGAATATATAAATTATTTAAATCAAATACAAAATAAAAGTTTTGTTACTGCACTTATTTCTTTATATATATATGAAGAAATATATATATATTATTTGTTTTTTTTTCTAAGTATTTTCAATTATGCAATGCAATTTAGCTCATACCAGTGTTTAAATAAATATTATACCCCAAAAAAAGAAAAAATGCTGAAAATTAGTCTTCATCAGATTCACAATTTCATTTCGTTGTTGGAAAAGATTTAAAGAAACTGCAGTGAATGAAACAAATCCATAATTTAGACATTTTCACTTTAAACCAATACCAGTTCATAATTCATAACAATGCTTCCTCCATTGTCATCTCACCGTTGCTTGATCAGGGCTTCATACGCTTGATACGTGATTCAAATAAGATGACTTTTTCTCTGAAGAAAGCAATATTAGAGGTCTCGTATGTTAGCTGGAAGCAAAGGTTTGAAGTTAAAAACATTGTAATGATGGATTTGTTTCTTACAAACGCACAGCTTTTCATTTTGCAAGACATTAATTGATAGACTGGAGTCATGTGAATTACTTGTGGACTTTAATCATGAACTGATGATAGAATTTGGTGCAAAACATCAAATTCAGAAAGTTTAAGATTGAGCTGAGTCAAAGTTCATTATACACACAGCAATAGTTCTAATACTAGCTTCAAGTTATAAAAGTGTGAAATTCACCTTAGCAAGTCAAAGGAGTTGGATGTTTTATTTTAGAAATGGATAGAACATTATAGGTTTGAAGTTAAAATCATTTTAATGATGAATTTGATACAAACTTGCAGATTTGAACCCATGACGATTACTTGTGGATTTTTGTAATGCTGTTTCCATCACTTCTATTACACAATGCTATTAAACTTGGGCACAGTGCACAATTTGAGATGTAATGGAAATGTTTATGACAACTCAGATAAGTGAAAAAAACAAGTGACACTGGAATCTAAATGCAGACTGTCATTTTTCATATCCAAGATGTTGTCTATACACTTAAAATGATTTGTGCTTTGTCATAATTGGAATATTTTTCTGACAGAAGCAAAAATATATAAATAAATACTGTTCTTGCAGTAGGAAATTGCTGACTGGTTCTATCATCTGCAGCATATGAAAAATGCTTGAGCCCAGCAGAAAGTCACAGGAGACATCAACAGTCCATTCAACAGTTACCCTGTCATTCTGACCTCCAGCATCTCCACTGCCCACAGATCATCTGCTCTGCTACACAAACACATGTTGGAATTCTGGATGTTTCCATGAACCTCCAGATAATATTATGCAGGTCACGTCTCAAATCCAAAAATAGCTAAATTTGCCTGGATTTTCTTTATCATGACTTCAAGAAAGTGATTTATATGTGACATGCCTGAATATTAAACGTAAATCCAAAGGTTTCACATAATGTTTCCATTAGCTATACATATGCATTGGAGAGACCTATGGAGAAAGCCAAAAAGTTAAGTCTGCAGACATCTAAGAAGAGTCACAGACATGTCTTTGAAGTATTTTTCATATACATTCGCCATATTTCTTTACAGATCTCTGAGCTTCTGCTGGATGTGGGGGAACCAGCTAATGAGAGTCAGTTCCTGTGAAGTCATTCAAAATCATATTATATACAGAAAAGCAGTGCTGAGGTACAGTGTATCCAGACATTTGAAGGCAGTGCAGCATGAGATCAGACAGCAGTGTTGAATGGGCTGTGTTTCTCCAAAATAATATTTCATAAGACTGACAGACAGATTCATATATACCTTTAGATTAGTGCATTATGGTCTTGTGACTGTCTTATGGACAACATGGTGTATGTCAGCACCGGACCCCTATCTTTCGGCAAACTCATTCGCAATGTCCTTAATGTTTAATTTTGTATACTCAATGGAAAGAATGGCTACTTTCGATAAAAAGTAATTAAACTGAAAGAGAGAGAATTAAAATGGTGCAGGTGTTGCTGAAGCTAGATGTGATACAGGTTAAACGCCCCTGGTTAAGATCACCACATTTCGTTTTTAGTAAAAAAAATAAACTGCTTTTGGTAGTGGTTTAACTGGGCTCTCATCATTCTCCATTGATGGACTGACCTAAGCCTTACAGAAGATACATTATGAGAAAGTGAGTCAAGAATTTGGAGCAGCAAACAGCTCAAGGTGGCCAACCATAGACCTGTTCTTTACAGCTTATCACATGGAGGAGCCAATGGAAGCAGATGTTTCGTATTCTCCTCCTCTCAAATCACATTCCTGTTCTTTGTCTGCATCCTTTCCAAACATGATCCACACCTGCAAGTGCTCTGCATCTGACGCCTTGCAGAATGGTATGTTATAGCATAACTAGTGTTACAGTCGTTTTTTAATTCATTACATCTTTATTTGTGTTAAGGGATTAAGGGATAGAATACAGAAGGTGTTTTGAAGATGGAACCACCCAGATGCTCCTCGGCCCACTCTGCACTTCTTCTGTGTTAATGTTTATTAAAAGAATCTGTATATTATTTATGCTTCACGTCTATTTAATGGATTCAAGTTCACTTAATTTTGACAATCTCTAAGTTGAAGTATGTAAGTTCTGTGCTATTCTATACAGCAAAAAAATATATTTTTCTGACCAGAATATATTTATAAAATATCCTGAATAAATTCTGTAAACGGTATAGTATGGATGGCTTAAATATATATATATATATTATATATATATATATATTTTCTTTAAACTTTCAAATCCCAAATCATGTCCTTTAAAATGAGAAAATTCCAATAAAATTAATTTTAAATCTTAAAATACATTCTGAGTGAACACAAAATGTATTGAATGTAATGAGGAGAGCAACATGCAATAAGGAATTTACACAAATTATTTGGACATCTACTTTCTACTTTACTAGTAAAATATTTTTGGCCATTTTTGAATATTTACATTTAATTAAAAAATGTATCTGATAGTATATTGTTTTTGCTGTATGGAACTAGTAGGTGCAATCGGACATATTGGGCCGCTCAAAAAACACAGGGCACTGCTATGAAAGAGACAAAAAAAACATTATAAAGCATTGAAACACAATGCTCATTTACATTTGCTTTCAAGATATTTCTAGAACATTGCACTAAAATAGTTCTTATTCTCCTGCTGTCCTGTATGCCAACAAAATATAATAGCTGTCCTAATGGCCTGTCAGACAGCCAGACTGCTCAGTAGCAGTGAATTCAGAGTCCTCAGACTTGTAGCACACAGGAGGTGAGGACCTTCTTCTGTATTTCATTAACAGTATTCATGAATAAGCCACATTATTTCACTGGGAAATTTGTGACAGGAGGTGAACCATAGATTGTCCCGTCAGCCATGCGCAGCATTAATATTTGTCTTTGTGAACTCTAGCACTGCAGTCTAAGTGCTGCAGTCAGGGACATTTTCTTCTCTCTACGGGTGATGTGATGTTGGTATACAGTATGAACACTTATTGTGGTGATGTATTGTGAAAGTGACAATGACAATGTCTGGGACTACATCCTTTTGCAGCACTCTGTGATTTACCTCAGGCCATCCAAGATGCAGATGAGTTTGTTTCTTCATTGGAACAGGTTTGGAGAAATTCCACATTACAACACTCACCAATTGATCCTCTGCAGTGAATGGGTGCCATTAGAAAGAGATTTCAAACAGCTGATAATAAACATAAATAATTCACGCAACTCTAATCCATGACATTTATGAATTAATGTCTTGTGATGCAAAAAGCTGTGTGTTTATAATCCATCATTAAGGCGTTTTAACCTTAAATCATCGCTTCTGGCCAAAATACCAGTCCATAATCCATAATAACATTCCTCCAGTGGAAAAAGTCCATCAACCGTTTGTTCTCTCACATCAAAACCCACCAACATATCTGATTAGAACTGTTTTAGATGTTTCCGTTTGTAAATGGTACTCTGTGTACATTTCTCTCCTGATTCAAATAAGACAACTTGTTCCTCGTAGAAAACAATGTGGTAGATTAAAGACTCATATTTTAGTAAGTAAAAAAAATAAAAATACTGATAATTTTGCTTCACAAGATGTTAATTGATGGACTGGAGTTGTTTGGATTGCTTGTGGATTATTGTGGTGTTTGTATCAGCTGTTTGAACTTTAATTCTGACGGCACCCATTCACTGCAGAAGATCCATTGGTTAGCATTCTCTTCTGACGAAATCATCTGCATCTCGGATGGCCTGAGGATGAGTAACATTTTCAGAAAATTGTGTATGTTTGGGTGAACTATTCCTTTAAATGTTAAAAACAGCACAACAAAAAGAGTGAGCATTTTGTCTTTCAAGGATTTGCTCAGGTTACCATCTGATAAATATGCAGCCTTTCCTGAATAATAAACACATTCTTTAATGAATATGAACATGTGTGAATATTATTGCATTAGATAACAAAGCATTGATTGAATGCATCAACTTGCATATAAATGGGTCGATAAACAGTTTACAGAAAATCATTCTGCTTGGTTCATGAAAGAGGCACAATACTCATGCCTCTGTGCTCCTCTTGTGAGGTGCATTTATGAACCTCAAAACATACTGCAAATAAACCCCTTATGGTCCCATCAGGATTAAGTTCTCTTTGGGATTTTCTTTTGCTTAACCACTGTATCTTTTTTTTTTTTAAATGTTCTGGGGAGGAAAATGAATGTCCTGTTCATTGACCACTAGGGGGCAGTATAAAACTGTAAAATTTCAAATTCTACATTTGACCGTTTACTGTGTATATTTTAAGCTAATTTTAATAGGCTAAGACAGACACATAATCCAAATACATCAGCATGATATTACTCTGCTTCAGCTGATGTCCTTTAACTGCCAACATGAGTCACTATATCTGCTTTTTCCAATGAACAAAAAAAAGTAACACTTTAGGATATGGACCAATTCTCAGTTGCTTATTTGCATGCCTATTATTAATATAGTGGCTGTTTATGTACATATAAAGTGCATATTCTGCATGACCATATTCTACACCTCTAATCCAACCCAATACCTAAACTTAACAATTACCTTACTATTAATAAGCAGCAAATTAGTAGTTTATTGAAGCAAAAGTCGTGGTTATTGGTTTGTTAATAGCTAAATGAAATAATACATAAACAAAAAATAACAAGGTCCCAGGTCTTGAAATTAATTTAAGATCCTCTCTGCTGGTAAAAAATTTTTTTTTACTTTTTTATATGATATTTTAGTATCATCTCTATATTTCACCATATAAACAGCAACTTAGTAATGGCAGCATGGCAACGAAGTTTTATATTTTATATAATTTTTATAATATTCTAATATTATATATATATATATTCAGCTACATTATATACATATATATATATACATACATATACATATATATATATATATATATATATTTTATATTATATGTATATATATTAGCTTTTGCTAACGATAACAACACTGAAGTTTGGAGTGATACGAGGAAGAGAATGAGCTATCCCTTTAGGTCTTCCTGGAATAAAATGACTGCACTGAGGGGAATGAGGGATGAATGAATCATTGATGAAGCTGCATCATTGACCCAGAGTTCATCTCATCCTTAACTCCTTTCTTCTACTGGTCACAGAATGATACATGAGTGCATGACCTCTGGAACAGCATGGTCAGATGTTTGTCAGACCCAATAGTGAGGCTGCCCACCTCTTCCTGTCAGGTCTGATTTAGTTCTTCTGCACCTGAATCACAGTGATAACTAATGGGCCATTGAGCCATTGCCCAGCAGACCTGCCGCTGGCTCACATGGTTTGTTCATGCACAATACTAAAGCACTAACACAAGCCAAAAGACATTCTTTTACCGTTTAATAACCAAAAATAGTCATAAATCAAATAATACACTGAAATGTACTGCATAAGAAAAACAATTTCATGGACAGCAATTCATATTACAATAAAAAATTGCATGCCTCCCATCATCATAAAGGTAGCAAGCTCTGCACAAATGAGAGATGCATCCATGATCAAACTACAACATATACATAACAATATGCAACAATATGCATAACATTTAAGAGAGATCACTCAGATCACTCCTGAGATCACTCACTTATTTCACTGACACAGCTTCCAATATTTATATAAAAAAGATGACATATATATATATATATATATATATAAATAAAATACACACTGAGTGTACTCCGTGATAATGTTGCACAATTAGATGTAATTCATCCTCATGAATATATAAATATTCCAATCATAAATACTGTATGTCTGTGGGTGTGTTTAGCCAGATGTAATTATAATTAAAATCAAAGGAATTCTTTGACAATGAAATTAAATGGGATGCTTTTTACAAACTGTTTACATTTTTCATACGATTCAATTTAATACGAGTAATATGAGTATTCAATTTAAATAAGAGTAAGTATGTGCTGTATTGTACACTGTACATTTTCACATGTGCTCATTTTTCCTTGGTACTGTAATATCTTATGATATACTGTACATTGGCCAATATATATGGAACCCAAAACAAATCTGTGATTAGCCAATTTGTTTATATATTGACCATTTTCGAAAAATCACTATGAGGACAGGCTCTGCTTTAGCTGAATATGAATATGGTGCAAGATAATCATTAATATATGGAAACTTGTCAATAACAGAAAACACATTAGAGGACCATGACACTTGATGCTTTAAATGTTCAATAATATATAAATAACACTGACATCATGGTTTTAGATATTATTGTTTGTAATCTAGTTTGTCCCTCACAAACCAAACCAATACAATCCTTCCTTTGAAAATCGTACATGTTTTTTATATTTATATCTATATTTTATTTATTTGTTTCGCATAAATCTCATAGCTGGACAAGTATGATATGATGACAAAATAAGACACTACAGCAATAACGGTTTTACAGTTTCTGATATTGAGAATCTATTGTGAATATTCTATTGTAAACAGTATGTGGTGCTCTCTTGCACTATATTTCTACTTTTAATAGCTCTGATATAAATTATTCCATCATTTCTTTCTGTTTCTTTTCATATGCTAATCTGTGCACTTCTCTTTCTTCATTTAAAATACTGAAATGGATCTTGGGATTTAGAAAACTAGACCAAAAACCAACTGTTTTCTCTGACTTCTCAAGCTGCACTTTGTACTCAGTATGGGGTTTAAGAGCGTGCCACTAAAACAGAACACACACACAAAACATGACACTTTTCTCTAAGACAAAGACAGTGATGCACAAGTAGATATACACACATCTGACTAAATAAAGAAAAGGAGGAGAAAAAAGGAGGAAAAATTGAGACCGGTGAACAGAAACCCTGAACAGAAAGATACCCTGAGTGGAAACCAGACCTATGCCTTGTCCAAATACCCACACTTGCGGTCTTTGCACTTGACCACTCGACAACTTATATGACATATTTTCTGTGTTTTGCCCAAGTGTTCAAGTGAGGATGAAGACCACAAGTGTCCAACTTTTCATTACCTTATGGGACACACTTATAGTGTTGTAAAAATGCAAGTGTTATAGCTTTATTTTAATTTTAAAATCAACTTCTAAATGTCTGTTCAGTAGTCCCTATAACATGACAATTTAATTTGTGGTGCTTCTAATTAAGTGATAAAAAGCAATTGCAAATGTTGTACAAAATAAATATCACCACTACTCATTTTTTGCACCAATAAAACGTAAAAATATTTTTTTTCTACCAAATTAAATGTAATATCTAATTAGTATATTAATAATTAACTTGCATTGGAAAGGTGTCCGTGACCAAAGTGTGTGTCGAACTTCTCGAAGATCTCGGCAAAAAATCTCACGATTTATTTCCAGAACATGATGCATGATGGGATACACTTAGCCTCGAATACCGCTCCGAAGCGGTTTTCTAGATAGTGTAGGTTTAGTATCCATTAAGGGCACTGCACTTTGGCGTTTTGAAGAGCTGGGACAGTCTTGCGCACTTACTTCCTGTCGCGCGCACACGCTCTCAAGTGGCCAAGACTGCAAAGTGTGGGTATTTGGAAAAGGCACTAGTTGTGCAAAATGAACAAGTGCACAGAAGAGATTCAAAGAGCTGGTTTAAAACTCTAAAGCTTAAATGGGGGGGGGGGTCGATCTTACCATCAAAGAAAACGCTCTGAGTATACTGCAAAAAATTATTTACTTAAGTCAATATTTTTGTTTGTTTATTTTACAACATCCATTGAAAAAGATAAATGTACTTGGGAAGAAAAATTTAGATTTTTTTTTTAAACCCATAAGATTATTTTTCAAAATCCTTTGGCAAGTTGTTTTTCATTATTCATTGCAGAAACCTCACTGAATTTGGCTGGAGTTGTACGTAAAACAAACAGCAAATGGCAGAACATTATTTTGTACAATAATCAAAACAATATTCCAAAACTGCACATTAAACGATTTCTCCAAACCGAATGTTCATTTCTCATGCTGATGAACTGATATTTGTGTATAGTATATTTTCCATGTATCTGCGGTTCAATGAAAGAGAGATGGAATATGGGATGTTATTCTAAATGGTGGTTAATCTGGTCTTTTTGCCTTTGTTCTGATCCCCAGCAGAATTTAATTCCATTAAATGGACAGTGACCCAGAATCCAGCTGTTATTGTGGAGATGAATCACCGTGCAAAAATATAAATACTATAAATAAAACATTGTGTAGGCCATGAGGAAAAACCCCACAATAACCATTATATACAATAATCTTCTTTAATCTTTCGCTAAAGCTTTCCTTTGCTCAGCAGGGGAACAGCATCTCAGTTTGTGTGGTTAACTTCCTCCACTCAGCACTGGGATGTGTTTCTAAATTCAAAAAATAGAATGATTCAGAGTTCTGAATATGCATTAGACCTTGTTATGATGTTCTTTCTCTGAGCTTGAAGCGAAGCTGGGGAATAAGGGCACAGTATAATGAAGGATTGTGTTAGTCCCTTGTAGGTATAATTACAATATTCCCATGCAATATTGCTGATATGCTCTGACTGTGTTTGGGCAGGTAAATTAAATATAAAGACGTGTGGTTACGATGGGCTGATAATGTCAAAGTGAATTCCACTCTCAGCATGCGGCACGATTTCAATCTCTTCTCTTTCTTCCCAATTTTGGTCCTTCCATCTATAGCTTCTACTCACATTCCTCTCTCTTATCTTTTCTTCCCATACTCTCCATTCTATTTGCCTGTCTAATATAGACACATTTACAAGACTGTCGCAGAAGCTGCTCATTGATCAGTACCATTTGATCAAATCTCAAAATCTCTCTTTTCTACTACAGGTCATTTGTTCTGACCTTGCTGTTCTCTAAATAAAAATAAAAAAACCTGCATGAAGATGAAAATCTCATCAAGAAACACTGTCACTTTTGATTTCACTGCTAAAGCATTAATAATAATGCTTGATTTTAAAATAGATGGAAGGAAATGCACACACATACACTAGTTTTCTAGTTCTCTCTCCAGCACTCTAGTTCTCCCTAGAGACATTTTACTGCATTCCGGCTATTCTTAGACAACAGGCCATTCCACAGAAATGTGTCTGTGCACTTTATAGTTATTTTTTAATTGACTCTGATTTTTTTTTTTATAATTTCCACTCTGTTTCTTCTCTGTGATGTATTAAATATTGTAGTAGTAAATTCGGGTGATGCAAATAAGCTACCAAAGTAATGCTAAGTGTAATATTTAGTTGTAAATAAAAATATTATATATAGAGAGAGAGAGAGAGAGAGAGAGAGAGAGAGAGAGACAGAGACATACATAGATACAGTACACAGTGCTGTTCAAAATTTTGTACAAGAAAATTTAAAGAAGTCTTTTGGGCTCAACACAAATACAGTAAAAAGTAATATTATGAAAAAAAAGTATTACAATTTAAAATATCTGTTTTCTATTTTAATATATTTTAAAATGTAATTTATCCCTGTGATAGTAAAGCTGAATTTTCAGCAGTCATTACTCTAGCCTTAAGTCATATGATCCTTCAGAAATTATTCTAATATATGACCACCATGGACCACATAACCAGTCATAAAGGTACATTTTGAAATGGAGTTTTATACATCATCTGAAAACTTTCCAGTGATGCATGGTTTGTTAGGATAGAACAATATTTGGCAGAGATACAACTATTTGAAAATCTGCAATCTGAGGGTGCAAAAAAAATCTAAATATTGAGAAAATCGCCTTTAAAGCAGTCCAAATGAAGTTCTTAGCAATGCATATTAATAATCAAAATTAAGTTTTGATATATTTACGGAAGTAAATTTACAAAATATCTTTACTTAATATCCATATTTTTGGCATAAAAGAAAAATCTATGATTTTGACCCATACAATATATTGTTTTTTTGTGGTCCAGGGTTACATATGCTCATTTGGAAACATATTTATTATAAATGAAAACAGCTGCAATACTGCTTAAATTATTTTGTGGAAACCATGATACATTTTTTTCTATTCTTAATAGAAATGAAAATAAAATGTATATTTTATCCGAAACATTATTCCAAGATTTTGAACAATAGTTCATATACATATATATATATATATATAATATATATATATATATATATAATGGTGGCGACAGTGTATAGGAAACATGAAACATGGAGGGATATAGATAGATAGACGAATGGATGGACATAGATATTACATTGAATAAACCCTGTTCATCAGAACAAGTGGAAGTCTCGCTCTTGATGTGCACATCTATAAAATAAACTGCTTTTAATAGATAAATACGTACTAGAAGGCATAAAGGAAGACCACAGTTGAGTATTCAGCTGTATGTCAGTGATTTTCTCTGCTCTGGTCAGCAGATACTCAGATCTGTCTGGAGACACTACAACCAGAGCCCTGTAGGCTTGCACTGTAAGACGGTCACCATGGAGATGATTGACAGCAGGAGGTATTTCAAAGCTTCACTGCAACCACACAAGCCCCGGCTCGACCTAAACACAACGGCGCCACCTAGAACAAAAACAAAAACCCCAGTTAGAGAGAACAGATACGGCTTCACATACGGCGTCTGCGGCAGTGCTTTTACAGGATTGATATTCTCAATGATGAATCAATTTCTCTCCGTCAACACACACACTGCTTTATTGCTCTCTCTCCCGCTCACGTAAACAAACATACATCATTACCCACACACATCCCGAGGCTTGTTTTTTCACAAACGAAACAATATGAACTCTCAGCATGTGGGCGCAGGAAATGTCGCCTAAAAGCATAACGAGAAATGAAGCCCAGGAGAAATCAGCTGGTTGCTATAGCAAGGTAATAACAGATGCTGTGATGCAGAGAAGAGCTGTGCTTCTGTCAAAATGATGGAGGCCCTGTATTTACATAATGAACAAACAGCACCAGGAGGAGCGAGGCAGAATCACACCGTAACAGAAAACGGAGCTGTTACTTGCACATGCGACACAAAGAGAAGGAAGTCAGGCAGATGGACAAACACAAACTGAATGTGTTTACCTGTGTCCACTCATTGGTTTGGGGATCGTAAGCTTCCACGGTGTTTAGATACACCTGACCATCATAACCACCGACAGCATAAAGACGGTCCCCCAAAAGACACACCCCCACAGCATCTCTGCTGAGGCTCATGGGAGCTACTGCGGTCCACGTGTCTGTCTTTGGGTCATACCTGAATGAAGAGGTAAAACAGTTGAAAATCACCAATGTTGATTTACAAATATGCATTGCATTTATATTACACTAGACCCTGCCTTTTCTGAATCTCATTTGTTAAATAAATTGTCTTTTCTAGCAACATCCCATTTAAAAACTGCACAAAAAAACCATTACTATTCATAAATGATAGATTTGCATACCCTAACAAATCACTCATGCGCGTGCAGACATCTTCAAATTGGATTGTATGACTAAACCCAGATGGCATTTCAGATGTGGTGTCATTTTCACCACACTGAATAATTTGGACCCAATAAAGTTGTATTAAGAGTTATTGTACTTGTTTAGGAGAAAACAGTGCTAGTCAAGAGTTTGACACAAAGCATGAAAAATATGATGTGTTAAGAAAACAAAACAAATCCAACTTATAAATGTACTGTATCATTTACGAATGGACTGTAACATTTCTCACATTATGTAAAATGCTGTATTTGAAAATAATAATTATTTGTATTATGGATACATAAAATGCTACTTTTGAAATTAGCCACAGCAAGAAAAATTAATTGGCTGTTTTATTCTATGAATGTTACAAATGTACTTTCTACCAATATTATTTCCACCACATAATTCTATATTAAACAATACTATTATTTTTTTAAAAGGTCCACAATGCACATAGTTGAAAGAAACGGCCGTATATATAGGGTGGGTTGATAAAAAAGTTTGGTAAAAGATTTTTAATTTTATTTTTTTTATTTTTTAGATGGAGAGAATCAATATTTTTTTTATTCAGCAATGATGCATTAAATTGATCAAAAGTGACATTAAAAAACGTAATAACATGACAAAATATTTCTTCTTTCCTGTCCAAAGTATGTTGGACTGGTGTAATGGATGGTGAAAATTCAGCTTTGCCATCACAGTAATAAATTACATTTTAAAATGTATAAAAATAGACATTTTAAATTGTAATAATATTTCACAATAATTCCATTCTTACTGTATTTTTAATCAAAGAAATGCAGTCTTGGTGAGCATAAAAGGTTTCAAAAACATTACAAAATCTGCAATGAGCAAAACTGTGCACCTAAACACACATGTAAGATATACAGGTAGACAAATGTGCGTCTGTGTATCTGATCTGTCAGAAGTGAAGGACCTGCCAAGCAAACGTTGACTGACAGAGACTGAGAGCAGTCTAGGTGCAGGAAATGTTCAGCAGACAGACAGCTCTTTTAAACAAAGATCCAAGAGACAGACAGATGAGAGAAGATGATGAGCATGAGTCAGTCACACTAAAAACCAAATACATTTCAAAACATGACCAAGTGGAAATCACACTCAAAAGCACACTAACCACCCAGAAAAATGATCTCAGTTGGCTGACATTGACTAAATTTACTTACAAAGCAGCTCATGAAATCTAAATATTGTGGGGCACAGTGTTCCTTCTCTCAGAGAAAAGCTTTTATCTCTTCATTTATTTAGAAGCTCACTCAGATAAAAAGTATTTCTTCACAATGTCATGCATAAAACACAATTGGGATTTTACCTATACTTCTGTTCAAATGGAATCTCAAAATGTTTCATTAAAACAAGCTCCGGTGTCCTGTGGTGCTCAGATGGTGTGATGAAGGAATAATTGGCACTTCCCACACGAGCTCCACTCATCATGAAGTTGCTGCTGCCCAAATCAATAGACTCAAACATGTAGCATGCTGGCACATTTCAGAAGTGTAACTTAAACAACATGATCATTTACTATAATGTGTCAAATACTAGTCTGATGGAAATCTGGCTCATTCTGCTTTACAGAAACACTACAATAAAACAAACATCATGTTTTAAGTGGAAGTCATGAGCATGTGAAATTCCTGAGGTCACACCTTGTAGTGCCTTTTTTAAAAACTTAAATTCAACATAATAAATAATAATAAATCCAAATTTACTTCACCTTCCTGCAAAGCTCAAAGTGTAAATTTTGTGTTTTGTTTTTTTGAGTGTGTTTTTAAAGATTTGCTCATCTTTTCATCCGTGGTGAGAATGAAGCAGAGCCAAAATGGGTGGTTTTATGACACATGCTCAGTAAATGACAGACACAAAAATAAATCTACAGAGAACATACAGCACTGAATGTCAGAAAACTATCAGTGTACATCCTCTGACTCACTTTTGGCTGTGAAAGAATTAGGGGAAAAACCTCATACCCTTACTAACCTGCACTACAAGATTGTACAGCACTTATTGAGTCAGTTTTGCTTTAGGGACTCATCTGTAGCACTTCGATATAAACATTTGTTCTGGGATTCCTGTATTGTGTTCTTGATGTTCTCCTTGGGCTTTCAGACCTAACCATAGAATATGACTATATTTAACGACATATGCTGTCATTTCCCATTTACACAACCGGAGAACATTCTTGTCTTTCTTTGGAAAAAAAACTCTCTGCTAAATCATAATTATTAAGGTATGTCTAGAACAGTCTACCAGTTTCTCAGCTGGTGGGTTGTGACCCAAAAATAGGTCTCAAGTCTGTGACTAACCATTTAATTGTGAATAGAATAGAACTGACAAATAAATATTGATTACAATTTTAATACTACAAGAAAACATTAAAAAAAAAATAATAATATGTAAAAAATAATAAATATATAATTATAATAAATACTACTACTTCTATAAATATAAAATACTTTATTTTAATGTGTCCTTGCTATACATGTTTTACAAGTACTTCATATTATAATAACAATACATTATGCATAATTGCATGCAAGTAAACCTAAGCCAAACCCTAATCCTAACAATATAGTAAGCAGATATAGTTAATTAATATTAATCAGTACTTACAAGGACACAAATAAAGTGTAACCAAAAATACTATAATATTAAGAATAATTTAATGAAAAATTACTGTGGAAGTATACAATGACCATATTAATAATTATGCCCTATAACTATCTTATCTTAATTTGTTCATTTTTAAAATATCAAGCTTTTATTTTGGCAACAAAAAAACCTACAGGAAGTCTTTTAAAGCTCCTCTTTTGTTGACAACAATAAGGCTTGTGCCTTTAAATGTTGACCCTGTACCTGACCTTTTTGATTCTGGTCCTCTTACCTTTCGACACAGTCTGACAGTCGAGACGCTAAGCTTGAAGCTGGGGCATCATGGCCACCGATAGCGTACAGAAAACCATTCCACGTTGCTACACCAACACCGCCTCTGCGTTTAGACATGGGAGCGCAGCTGCTCCATTTGTTGGTGTGAGGATCAAAACACTCCACTGATTTCAGACATGAACTTCCATCACGACCACCCACAGCATACAGCCTTAAAAAAGAGACAGAAAAGGAGAACATTATAGATTAAACAGACAAACAGCATTTTAAATGGAAGAAATGGAGTCTGTTCAGTTAGAAGCACAGATTTACTGTCAATGCTTACTTGCTGTTTAACACTGCAACTCCCACAGTGCTTCGAGGTGTTGCCATGGATGCGACAAAGCTCCATTGGCGAGCTTGAGGATCCCAGCGCTCCACCGTACTAAGATAACTCCAACCATCATGACCTCCCACTGCATACATGGGGCCTTCTAACACTGCAACGCCTACGAACATACACACAATTGATCAGAGATCACACATAAGCCCTCATTTACCTTTTAAAGATTCTACAGTGTAATATGCTGGAAAACATCACGTGGGGCCTTATCATTTCTGTGATGCGTAAACTTGGATGGAAGAGCAGAATCCAGTCATAAACAGAAAATACAGTGTAATATGGAATGTCATTAAATCAATAAATAGACAAGTGTCTTTAAAAAAACACACAAAAAGCATGTTCTGTGCGTTTTGTGTGAATGAATAAAAGTTTATCAAATACACACATAAATCAACTTGTCAAAATAAGAGTTTGGTTTTACTTGAAGAAATTATGACAGAAATATATTAATATTGTACAGCAGAATGTAATTCTCAAAATAATAACAATAATAAAGTTTATTAAAGCATTAGTCTTTAAAGGAATATCACACAATCACAATGTTTCATAATGTTTGTCCAACACATTGTTTTTTGAATTTGTATAAAATCATAAAAACAGAATCCATAAAAATTAAAACTAAAAACACAGAATATGGGGAAAAAAAACTAAACTGATTTCATAGAGCTCTAAATATTGTGTGAAGCGATTAATGAGAATTATTATGAAAATTTCAATGAGATTACTAAATGAAAAAGATATAATGTCATTGCTCACCCAGGCCGTGTCTGTGTGTGGACATGGGGGGCATGACGCTCCAGCTCTTGCTGCGGGGGTTGTAACACTCCACTGTGTTGAGAGTTTTGAGGCCATCTCGTCCCCCAACCACATACAGACGGTCGTGAAGAACCGCTACGCCAAACTGCAGCCTTCTTCCACTCATGACAGCCACCTGCCGCCATGTGTCCCTCCGTAAACAGTACTGCTCAATACTCGTGGCCCCTTTAAAAAAATGACAATCAGTTTAAAACACACCTATACATAATTGAGGTTCATCTGTACACCATACTATTACAGCTGTACATGCATGCAATAATTCTATAAATGAAATACAAAATTGAAAAATACATTGTAAGTTTTATGCTTAAACATAAAAAGTACAAATCTGCAAAGATTTAAATCTATCTATAAACAAAACACATTTAATTAAAAAAATGAACAAGCCTTAATATAAAGATAAATGTATCTTATTTCAAGACAGTCACGTTTAGTCGTTCTAGGTACAAATGAAGCAACTGACCCTGTTTTCAAGATAAATATCATATCTGTGTTAATAGGCTAAAATAAGAAACAAACAACAGGAAACTAAACAATCATAAAGCCCTATGGGCCAAACTGTGGAAGCAGAAGTCTCCATGCTTCTTTTCTAACAATTCAGATAGTTTTGCCTTCTAAAAAAATGTACCGTAATTGCTGAGCAAGATTAGTACGAATGAGTAAGATTGGGGAAGCTACAGAATATATTCACAAAACCTTGCAAATCTGGTTCTGCTCCTTTACAGGCCAGTGCAATGTTCAGTGGCAGAAGTAAAAATCCAATTCATTTCTCCATAAAGAATGCATCAAGTTGTCATGAGAACCACAACAAAAAGGCTAGCAGTGAAATCACACAAATGCAGCACTGGAAATTATATAATATAAATCATTCTCCCTACAATTGTAAACACTATTTTTAGGATATATTAGATTTTTTTCAAATGTAAAATATATTCCTTTTAATACATAAAATATTTATAAATCGAAAGTTTTATATTGTATGATTATGTACTTTGCAGTTTCATGGTCTGCAAAGTTCCAATGGACTTCGTATAGTCTTTCTCTGATTTTTAAATACTTTTTACTTCTAATTCAAGTCTGTAATGCTGCAATTCATCTCAGAGCTTGGTGGTTTGGTTCATGCCTTCGAAATTCAAAAGACTCAAGGTTATCCAGTGAAAATAGTTATGTCTCGGGCACTATTGGATAAAGACAGACAAAGAGAATGAACAAGGGAGAAATGGGGGGCTACCTTGTTATCAACCCACATACTTTTAAACACAAAAGCTAAGGAATATAGAACTTTAGAAACAACAAAAAATGATATGAAAGGAATACCTTTTGTGGCATCCATGCCACCCACGGCAAAAAGTGCCCCAACAGTGGCCTTGCGTGGACGTGTCCTCGGGCTCTGGAGAAGCGGCCTTCTCTCTGGCAACAAATGATACTTCATGGCCTCCATCACCAGCCGCTGACACTCCACACTGTCCATTAGCAATGGATTTGCCTCCATATCGGCTAAAAACTGCATTTAGAACAGACAATAATTGTATGAGCCAATAGCGCCAAAAACTACACATTGTGAAATCAATATCTTCAGAGGAGGGAATATATTCTCAAAGCAATGTCCCTGTTAGCCTGGTTGCTTACAATGTTTTGTACTTGTATTCAGTGTTGGGCGTAACGCGTTACTAAGCGTTACTGTAATTAAATTAATTAATTAATGAAATTAATTACTTATACACTGAAAAAAGTAAAGTAAGGGATTACTGTTCATTTTTAGGTAATTTAATTACAGTTACTTATAAAGTACTTGCATTAAATACAGTAAATAATTTCAACAGTTCTAAAATCAATATTGAATTTGAAATCTAAATTTACCGTCTAAAGATAAAATTGAATGCAGCGGCTTTAACCCTCCTCGCACCAGATCGTTCACTTTCAGATTTCCCTGATTCACAGAGAAACCTTAAATACTCAGATACATAAGACTAAAATCAATAGAATCTAAAAAGCTTGAAGTGTCTACTTTTAAATGAACGAATTCAAATCGAAAACGAATGTTATCTGATTATGTAATCCGTATGAAACTGAGGTACAGTCTTTCCCGTATCTGAGCTCATTAAATGCAGTCACCTGCATGCAAACGACCTCACCTAGGTAAAAAATAAAATAAAAATAAAAGATTAAAACAAAAACTCAAGATTCATCAAATTTTCATCATTTTTGAAAGAAGACCTACTATGAGGAATTTACCTCATAAGAACATCGCGATATGACATGGCTTTATTCAGCAGAGAAGATCATTTTTGTCATTTATTCTTACCTACATTAGTTAACGTGTTATTTTTGCATAAACCTGTACGGATTTTACTAGTTGGGCTTTTCCTGAACATCTTGTCAAACTGAAATGTATTGTTTAACTTTTAAGCTTTTTTGTTATTCAGATATTTTGCAGATTATTTATATTTGTTAACCAAAGAAGGTTACATTTTTTATAAAAAAGTTTACATTTACATTTATGCATTTAGCAGACGCTTTTATCCAAAGCGACTTACAGTGCATTCAGGCTATAAATTGCATATCAATTTTATAAAAAAGTTTAAGTATTACAGTTGTTTTAATGCTAAAAGGCTATTAGCGATTTGAATAATGAAGTAACTTGTTGAGTAACTAAGTTATTTTTCAGACAGTAATTAGTAAAGTAATTTAAATACAATATTGATGAAGTAATTAGTAGCTGTAATTAATTACTTTTTGAAAGTAACTTACCCAACACTGCTCGTATTGCATGTAGAATAAACGTTTTCTGTACACAATGTGCAGACTCAATTAATCAGCAATGAAATTGTTATGGATTATTTTCATTATCAATGATTAC
This sequence comes from Ptychobarbus kaznakovi, assembly GCA_027422405.1. Classification (NCBI taxonomy): domain Eukaryota; kingdom Metazoa; phylum Chordata; class Actinopteri; order Cypriniformes; family Cyprinidae; genus Ptychobarbus; species Ptychobarbus kaznakovi. The sequence continues at coordinate 26,540,137 of CM049799.1, forward strand.
AGATTTTATCAACTGGTTGAACTACTAAATGAAAACTGCAAAATTAATGAGTTCCCAAAAAACTGTCCAAACACTGTCTCTACCTGCCATTGGATGGGCAAAACAAACTCATGCCCCAAACTCACTACAGCTTAACCATTCAATTGTTGCAAAATGTACTTTTTAAAACTTGGTTTACTTATTTTTTTATCTCAGCAGGATAAACTGTTATAGAATATACTTCCGCTCACTTCAGGGCACCTTCGTGCTGTTCAACATAAAGTGGTGTCATAAAGACCAAGGAGCAGCTTGCCAACTTCAAGATGTTGATTTATACTGAAGAAGATTAGCTTTAAGATTGGCTAAAAGCTTTAAACCTTTCAGACAGGAAGGGTATTTATAAGAGAGGTGACTTAGACTCTAGCCACAACACTGACAGGTTGCAGAATTATTTGTCTGAAATGAACAAAACAGCCCAGTCATTAACAATCTCATCATAGATTTGGCATCTGCAAGGGAGTGGCAAGAAGAAAACTGGAAAACTGCCATTGCATCAGTGCTGGATATTGTCAGAATCCACGTGATAAAACTAAAATATTCTGGAGGAAATTTCAGTCTAATAAGGTTTCATTTGAGGTCTGTTTGGCACAAACCAAATAAAGCTCTACAGTAATACAGCTAACACCATGACCAGACAGCAAGCATGGTGGTGGTGGCAACATCATACTCTAGTGCTGCTTTCAGAAGGGGGAAACTGACAAGTTTGGCATCAAGAACAACATGAAAAGAGCTAAATAGATGCACGTTATTGAGGAAAACATGTTTCAGCCAAATATCTGAGTATATGGCAGAGACTAATTTTCCAGCAGGACAATGGTCCAAAGTACACAGCAAAAACTATGAAAAAACAGGCTTAAATCCATTTGAACATCTGTGGTATGACCTAAAAACTGAAGTTCAGGAATTTGTAGTTGGGGAAAATTTGCATGAAAAATTGTATAAGCTCCCACAGGCAAAGAAAGATTAAAAAGAGGGGTAAAATATACTTTATAAAAATGAAGGAAAATGTAAAGCCTTCATCCTTGTTGAATAAATTATACACTTTAATAAATTAATGTATTTTATGTAAATTTACAAAAAATGATGGGTGATAAAGTATAAGGTTTCAGATAACCGTTCTACTTATATACACTAACAATTAGGGGTCGACTGATTATCGGCCCCGATATTAAGCATTGTTATGGTTTTATCTGTCATTTTCAAAACTGATTTGCTGATTAATTAATTTAAAAGCATTTAAAGAGAGTTTTTGTCAAAGCCCTTGTTATTCTTACATTAACTTATGTACTCATTTTTACATTAATTTTCACTTTTACACCAGACATATATATCGGTTTAAAATTTGTTATCAGTCTACTTGATCTGTAATAATCGCTATCGGCCCTGAAAAACACATTGTTAAACCCTACTATCAAAAATGTGCAATTGATACGTTTTTTTTTTTAAAGAGGCTCCTTTATTTAACCAAAAATACAATAAAAACAGTAGCACTGAAATATTATTACAATGTAAAATTACTTAAAATGCAATTATCCCTGTGGCAAAGCTTAATTTTCAGTAGTCGTTACTCCAGCCCATCCCATGATCCTTCAGAAATCATCTAATTATGTTGATTTGGCACTCAAGAAACATTTCTTATTATCAATGGTGAAAAAAATGTGTGCTGCTTTATATTTTTGTGGAAACCGTAATAAATAAATAAGCACATGCCACACAAATTCCTGATTGTTCACTGACCTTCAGATTTCTCAAAACATTCTAATTTGAGGGGGGAAAAAATATTTTACACAAGAAAATGTACATACTTTTGAGCTTACTTCTGGCACACACAACCTGAAAACAAATTTGTAATAAAATATCAATTTTTTTAGATTTCCAATAATATTTTCTGACAGGAAATCTTTAACGCTACAGCCGCAAATAGCTACATAATAAACTGGGTTCCAAACCAAACCCTTACCCTCATCCACTTAAAGAAACACTTTGATAACCTGACAGCAGTGAATCCTTCCCAGCTCCTCAGACCTTGAGGAGAGCACTCAGGGGACACAACGAAGAGAGGAAACAAGCTTCTGATGAAACTTCTGACAAAAGGTCCTACCTACATTCCTTTTTTAAAGGAGGGAATCCCAGGGAGAGACAGAGCTAGTGTCCCTCTGGGCGTCTAACACAATGCAGAGGCTCTTATATAGGTTACTACTCCTGAGAAAACAAGCCTTTAAGAAGCTAAAACAGCCACACACTAACACACACAACCTGTTTCCTGCTACAACTTCGATGAAACTATAAATCATTACCACCTCATACATAAACATCACAAAGGACATTCTTTTTTCTTCTTCCTCTTGTGTCTCTCTTTTTCCCGTAATCCTCTTCAAATGACACCTCTTGTGGCCCTGTTAACGAGTCTTCATTCGTCACATTCATCCTCTCATCTACCCTGTTTATAACTTCTCTCAGCTGGCTACTAAATTGAGTAGGTTTTAATTAGAGGGGTGTCTTGGATAGCCACAGTAATAACAGCCTAATGTGTTCTGCTGCAGTGCTATAGCCCCATAGAGACACTCTGTAAGATCATACACAGACATTCCCACAGTCCAAAATTAGCTGCTCGCCACACCTGCCGATGGCAAGTCAAAATGTATCACTTTTCACAATACACATGATTTCAAGGCAGCTTTACAGAAACTCGATGTACTGTAGGTCCAGATTTACTAAAAGCTTGTGCCAGCTTCAACCCTCTTCTGGCGTTAAAAAACTACTGTCAGGACTAAAAAACTACTGTCGGGCAGTCGTGGCCTAATGGATAGAGCGTTGGACTTGAAACCTGAGGTAACCCAAGGTTGTGGGTTCGAATCCCGGCTCCGGCAGGAAGTCCACGACTGCTCCCCGGGCGCTGCACAGTCGGCTGCCCACTGCTCCAAGTGTGTGCACTTGGATGGGTTAAATGCAGAGAACACATTTCACTCTGTATAATTGTGTATGTGACAAATAAAGCTCATCTGAGCTTAAATTGTATTGTATTACTAAAGACGAGCAGGAAAAAATTTGCGATAAAATGGCATCAGTGTTTTTTTTTTTTGCAGCTCACCTTATTGCATATGCATTTGTAGGAGTGTCCCTTTTAGACTTAAAATGTATGTGAGTATTTATATTAATCACACAACGTGATTTACTAAGGTTTGTGGTACTCAATTTCCTGGTATTTGTGCCATTATTGAACACATTTTGTGCTTGCTGCTGCCAGGAAGAGGCACTGGAGAGAACAGAGAAGGGAGAGAATTTTTCCACTTGTATTAATTTATTTGGAATGCCAGAGGAAGACATTATCCGAACATATCGACCTTACGGTAATTTGCGCTGTTCTTGGTAGATTGGATTAGTCATTATGGAAATTCCACATACATTTCTGGTGAAAAAAATCAATAGAATACCATTTAAGTTGACGGTTTGTAAGTTTTTATTTCAATCATGCAAAGGTTAGACCAGGGGTACTCAAGTTCAGAGGCCAAGGGGGCCACATTTAAATCACATAAAATGTGACAGGCCACAAATTACAATTTGCACCATAAGACTTTAAGACAATATTTTTCAGTTTTACTAATTTAGAAATGCAGTTTATTACCAAAGTATTGCTGGTACATTGCCTATTTAAATTAATTCTGAACATGAAATAAAAAAATATAAAATCTGAAACAAAAAAGTGGATTATTTATTGTTTTATTATATTAATACATAATAAAATACATTTATACATTCAAATATATTCAGTATTAAACAAACTCAGAATGTTCTCAATGAACTCAAACCATTATTGAGCAAATATAGTTCACAAATTTCTTTAGAGAGAAGAATTATTTTTATGCCCACAATAGAATGAGTGTAGAACGCTAAACATATGTAATGTCTGTTTCATTCATACTCGCGCAGAAACAGCGCTCTTTGCTTGCTTTAACCTATTCACAATTTGAATAGAAGGTTGATTTCATTATGGACAATCTGCCATTTACACAATGCAAAGTGTCAGGAGTACCAACTGCATTTAAATGACCCAAACACTGCCTAATATCTGCGCAACTTTTGAGTGTAAATTATAATAAAAACACATTAATCTTCAGCATGATGCGGGACACAAAATGAATGTAGATGGGCTGCCTGTTGAGTACCCAGGGTTTAAAGGAACAGTTCAGCAAAAAAATAAAATAAGTATTTTTCTAAAGAAAGTCATATGGGTTTGGAACATAGTTATTTTTTTTATAAATGAACCCTTTAAGTGGAAGTGTAAAAATCATTGTCTAAACCCAGGGTACTCCATCAGCGGCCTGTGTAAGTTAAGTGAGTATTACAATGAACCCTGTACATACTAGTGTTGTTATTGTTAAACTAAAAACTATGAAAAATTGTTTAGCTGAAATAAAATTAAAATTGAAAGATAAATGTGAAAATGAGAATTGTTACTAAGGCAATTGACTGAAATAAGTTTAATCTTAAGTACTAAAATTATTAAAACGGAAATAAGTTTAAGGTATTTAGAAAAATAAACGCATACAGAATGTTCAAAAAGTGACTAAAAATAACTAAATTACTATAACTTAAATTGAAATGAAATTTAAAAGTATAAAAATTTGAGCTAATTCAAAACATTTATAAACACTACAATAGTATATAAATAGTACTAAAATAACACTAGCACAAACCACCTACCAAGAGCAAATGCATGCAGATGGCCACACAACACATTCAGCACATCCTGATATATCATGAAACAATATATTTTCATCGGCATTTGTTTTATACAGCCATGCTTGAGACATGAATCTATATGTATATCCATGTGTGCACATCATCATTCAGTACCATCTCACTGAATCCATAATCACATCCATCACTACGCTCAGAAAACAGTTTTCTAGTTAGAGCTTGAATATTCCGCCCATACAACACCACCTCCACCTCCTCAGTCTCTGCTTTCACCTCCCTCCCACTCCCCATCCATCAACCCCATACTTCTTTATCTCCACTCCTCCCTTTCTCCTTCTCCTCTTTGTGCTAAAAACAAAAGCTAATCATTTACACCTCTTCAGAAAAGTGCCCACATCACAAACAGTGAACAAGTGCATCTGTCATAAACCATAATCGATCATCTCCCCTGAACGTGAATACTGAGGAAACGTGGTGAAGTGAAATGAATGCTATAAAGTTAGGATGGCTGGACAGTGTCTTATAGGTTTTTGCTTCACTGGAAAGCACAGAACAACCTGCGATTTACATTTAGATGGAACTGAACAATCTCTGCTCAGCCAGCCACGAGTGGGAGAACGCTCGCCTGGAATTATTGAAATATTTCTCTTTTCACCTTGGAAAAAGGGGGAAAGAGGAAAATGGAAAGGTAAAAAGAGAGAAAAAGCGAGGAGAGGGAGTTCAGTGGAATTCATCATGCATTTAAAATGAAAACAAGGGCAAAGCTTTGAGCTCAAACAGGAAAGAAGCTCAATTAAACTGCATATCCATGTGAATATCATGTCCTGCACCTACAGACTGAGTGCATGACAATACTATCAAACACTGCAGTAGGACTGCACAATCGTATAAATAACCGTATAATATTACAATGACATCTGCAGCAATTACAGTAGAAAGTCTGCTCCTGTTGAATCAAAATGTGCGTTTTCTAATGACAACCAGTCGTAATGAGCAAGATTTAAGACGTCTAACCCACAGATGTGTATTTTATGTTTTACTTCTGATTGCCGTGGCACACAAAAATTAATGGTGAAAGAGACATCAAACCTGACATGCGAAACAAATTTTACAACCAAAACACTAGCTGCATTTTTGGAATTTCTATGGTTAGGTCAATGTTGCTACGTGCACAGTACAATGTACATTAGTTATGTGCATTAGGAATGTTACATTTTATGTTGATAAGTAAATTTTAGTGTCATGTGTTTTATCATGATGATGACACCATGCACCTACTGTATGGTTGTATTTACTTTGGTATATTAACATTATTGCATTTAATGAAATTAAATGCAAAATGTTGGTACCATATTTGTTTATGGTATCCAAAACTGCTGGAGTTTTTACAGTGAAAGGAAATAATCAATGCAAAGCAATATTATAAAGAACCCTTTTTTAACGAACCTGTTTAAAACAGACATTTATTTACTGATTTTATGTATTTTTAACACTTAGAAACAAAGAAAAACTTCAAGTCGAGTGTGTGTATGTGTGTAAGTAGGGAGTAATGTGATAAGGGAAAGAGACACAACAACAACATCCTTATCACACTCTCCAGGCTCCAAATGCATCCCATCACTGAGTACACAGCCTCACAGCCCAGCAGAACAGTACTGACCTTCACACACACATAAAGACCACAGACACTATAATTCCCAAAAGCTCTACGAGAGCACATAAAGGCAAAGGCTTCTAGCTACACAAGCTCATTTTTATGCATTAACACACAAAATGTGTCAGAATGCAATTCATAATGGAATGCAATTACATGTTTGATTCCAGAGTGGAAATTAAAGAGATAGGACAAAAAAACGATTTGGTTACCCACATTCAAGTAACATTATACTTGTCTTTACTGTCACGTTTGATCAATTTAATGCATCCTTGCTAAAAAAAGTATACATTTCTTCTTTTTTTTATGCAACTTTATATTTGCATTTACAAAGCTCACCATAAGTCAATGTTTTTCAATGATGATAGCCAATTTCCAAAATGAAAATATGGTTCTTGTGCTCTCGAAAACTTAATATTAGATGGATCACACAAACAAGTACAGTTGTCTATCTTTATTTTAAAGAAAAAGTTTCTGAGGATGTTACAAAGATGGGCCAAAAGCTCAAAGTGTGTTCAGCATTCTGCTGCAAAACTTCAAGAAGCACATGAGTATTACTTACTGTGAGTGACTGACCGACTTACTGACAGAGCTTTCAATTAACTGATTAGCTGATACATGATTTTCTAATGTGGATTTACAGTATACTGATCAAGCTGTCTGAACAAGTAACAGCACAGCAGAATAAAAGACAGGTTGACTGATGGACAGATGGATGTATGGTTGACTGACCTGTGGTTTAAGCAGGGGTAGGCGGATGTGAGCGAGAAGAACAGGAAGCTGTGATTGACGGGAGGAAGCATCATGGCAGACCCAGCTAAGCAGAGCTGTTACCACGGTTTCCTCTTCTGGAACATTCATGTCATCAGAAGCTAAAAGCTTCTCCACCTCACATGAAGGCAAGAGCAGAAACTCCTGATGCCTCATGACCTCCATGAAGTGCTCCTACAGAGAGAGAGAGAGAGATTATCTGGATTGGTTGATGGAATCGAGGATGTAGTTGTCAAAGCATAGACCATCAGAGTATGTGTCTGTGTGACTAATGGTCTTTCAGCATAGCAACATACAAAACACACAGTGAGTGTGCACTCCTCTAAGTCAATGTGACAGATGGCATCTGCCAAGAAAATAAATTAAATGAACATACAGATGTAAATGGTGGATCAGTGGCATGTGATGTTTAGATCAGGATGTGGCTTGTAAATGCAACAGCGACACAATTTATTTCAGTGCAGCCATGTACAATAACACAATTATCATAATACTGGATATTATTGAACAACACTGTGGACCCACAGCATATTGTTACGGCATGCTACATGTGTACTAATTATGATAAAATAGAACTAAGTAACAACTTCTAAATATTAAATACACAAACATCCTATAGTTCAAAACTTTGGGGTCAGTAAGTTTTTTTTTATTGTCAGCAAAGATGTTGACACTTAATTATTTTATATTATTTTAATGCTGACATTTATAACATTTTATAAAAATAATATTTATTGAAAAATAATACCATGGTTTTCACAAAAATATTAAGCACCACAACTGTTTACAACATTTATAATAATAAATCAGCATGTTAGAATTATTTCTGAATGATCATGTGACACTGAAAACTGGACAAATGGTTGCTGAAAATTCAGCTTTGCATCACAGGAAATAATTGCATTTTAAAACAAATTAAAACAGAAAAGACTTCCCAATCCCAAACTTTGAACAGAAGTTACATACTCTACACACACACACACACACACACACACACACACACATACATACATATTGCATTTATAATCCGATCACATTTAACCCAAGCTATTTGTAATATTTTAATTGATTTTAGCAACTTAATAAGAGACAATAACAATTATCCCACATAGACTGCATAGACAAGTAATTTTGGTTTAGGACCCAGATTTCTGAAATGTATTAATATTTGCTATATGAACTATGCATAATTATACTGTCATTCACATTTTAGAATTTGTATCTGCATTGTTTTTCCCTGCTTTCTCTGCAGATTTGCTTCCCAATGTGTCCAAACATATCAGAAAGAGAAAGAGTAGAACTACAAAGTGGACAATGGAACTGGACATCATTGCATTATAGGGGGAAGGGAGGGATGAAATAAAAACAAGGGAAGGAAAGCCAGATAGGAAACAGAGGCACTGATGGAAAATGGAATACAAGTTTTCAGTGCAGTCTCCATGACAACCCCCCCTGTTGTGAACTGTGGGCGGGCTATTATGGGTTATATTTTCTTGAATGAGTTTCCCTCAGGAGCAGTGGAACATCAAACGCTGAGCGGAAAATTTGCGAAGAGGAACAGTAGCATGTCCAATTAAACACACTCGGCTCGTTCAGGGAACTTTTTCAGCACCAGTGCTTCAACGGCTGTTAAAACGGGCTCAATTGCCCACTCATAAACCCACAGACACAGGCAGAGACAGCCAGATGGACACAGACACCTTTATATGAATACAAACACACACTGAGGTAGCCGCCCACATAGAACACTGAAGGACAAACAAAAAAAAGCAGCGTGTCTGTAAGTTTAGGCAATAATGTCCTCTAATTCACTTCCAAGTTTTTGACACAGTGAACTGCGGATGATAAATCTCTCAGTGTGCGCTTGGTTGGGAGGAGGACAAACAAAGAAGAATGAAAGATAAGTGATAAAAGAAGAAAAATGAGGCAGAGAGAGAGGGGTGATCATTTAAGATAAAACACAAAGAGGTTTAGTATTCACTTTTCTGGAGTAGAAACTCCTTGTGACTTTGCCAGCATATCTTTTGTCCTAATTAAGTCAGTTTGAAACTATTCTGAATGTGTGTGTTTGCTCACCATGGTGTAGTTGTGTGCCACCTTATGGAGGTCCAGGCAACCCTGAGCATCGGCAAAAGATCGAATGCCCAGACAGTTGGAGGGATGGAGTTGTTTCATTAGATAACTGCAGCAGGCCTGAACCACTGCAGACAGCTGCAGAAGACAGGCAGCCGACAACAAACTCTCTATTGTGTCCTCCCTCAACTCCAAACGCCCTGTAGAAAGACAGACAGAGTTTCGATGTGTAATTGCTGTTAATGACTCTCTTTATTTAGAACCGCTTTAATGTTTGGGGCCAGCAAGATTTATTTTTGTTTTGTTTTTATTCAAGAACGATGCATCAAACTTGACAGTAAAAACTTACAAAACATTTCTATTTCAAATAAACGCTGTGCTTTTAGCTTTCTATTTGCCAAAGAATCTTGAAGAAAATCTATCATGATTTTCACAGAAATATTAAGCAGCACAACTGCTTTTAATGTTAATTGTGAGATATTGAGCACCAAATCAGCATATTCAAATTATTTCTTTAGGATCATGTGACACTGAAGACCAAAGTAAAGGCAGTTGAAAATTCAGCTTTACCATCACAAGAATAAACTACATCTTAAAATATTACTACAAATTAAAACTGTTTTCTATTTTAATATGTCACACAATATTACTAGTTTAATTGCAATTTTCGTCAAATAGATGCATCCCTGTAGAGCACAAGAGACTTGCTAAACATAAAATATTACAGATCCCAAACTTTTAAATGGTAGTGTGACAGTCAGATACATATTATATATTGGCTTAAAATTAATATTTAAATTATGCATGGTAATTTCCCACGTTTACTTTATTTGTTGTCATTTAGCATTCAAATGAAAATTAATCTTTCAACCTAAAATTGGCATTTAAATACAATAAATACTTAATATTTTATCAACACTAAATGTAATTGCTAGCTTTTAAAGGAATTTTATTTTTAGTGCATTTTCTTTCTTTTTCTTTTTTTGCACAGAATAGTAATATCAGCCATAAAATCAAAATAATTTTCGGCTTATTGTTATTAGTATAGTAGTATTATAGTGTGTTAGTATGTGTGCATGTCTAACCAAACATGCCAAACATTCTTCCGGATAAACACACACCTGTGTAAGCATACTGTACCAAGACCCATAATGCATCTTGATCCACACCCTCCATTTTGATCTCCTCTTGTTTTGCCTCTCGGACATCACTGGTGAACATGGCCGCAAAGTAATCAGACACTGAGGAAAGAACCAGTCTAAGATAGAACAGAGAGAGAGAGAGAGAGAGAACTATGATATGATATCTCACTGAGTGCCCACATGCTTTTACATGCTTTAATTTTTTCACGCATACTGTATATCTTCTGGATGACTGAATAGACACTTTTGTGTGCTGCAGGTAAAGCATGACAAAAAGTTGGAATAGCAAACAGACAGACTAGAGAAACGATTACAGATCGAGTGGGAAAGAGATTACAGTAAGAGACAGGATTTGAGGATCTGTTAACTGAAGCATGGTAAAATGAGGATTTCCTATTCAAATCCAGCTCTGCAGACAAAGATATTCACACACACACACACACACACACACACACACACACACACACACACACTCACTAACACACACTTAGTCAAAGCTTGCGGCTTTAAATCTATTAGACTCATAGCCAAAATGCTAATTACTATATCAAAGAGCTGAGTGTGTGTGTGTGTGTGTGTGTGTGTGTGTGTGTGCGCGCGCTTGTAATACTGCTTGAAAGGAAAGGCAAACTCTGTGAGGTCTGTTTTTGTTTGCTTTACGTATTAAGTTACTGAGCAATTTTATTGTTCTGCTTGAGTGTATGCTGGTTGTTTTGAATAAGATTAATACAAAAAAAATGTTTTAAGTCTTTTACATTAATCAAATCAGATTACCAACTGACAGCCACTAAACCTTATAAACTCGACATCAACATTCAACTAGAAATGAAAAAAAGGTATTTTTATATCATCAGCTGTCTGAGATGGCGAATGGGAAAATGGTTTGTGTAACATTATAATGTAGTCAAGCCAAAGGCTAATGATATAAATGACCATTACGTGTCTAAGATTGTGCATTACCATTCTGATAAAGTGAAGCATGTCGTCTGAGCTGGTGTGGTTGTGTGGAGGTGGGGATTCATTTGCATGTTCATGATAAACTAAATTGTGAACAGTTAAGAAATACAATTTTCCATTAAGGGGCAATATTTGCCCCCTGGAACTGTTTTATTCCAGAATAAACATTTCCTGATAATTTACTCACCCCCATGTCATCCAAGAGCTTCATGTCTTTCTTTCTTCAGTCGAAAAGAAATGAAGGTTTTTGAGGAAAAAATTTAGTGGACTTTAATGGGATCAATGGCTTAAAGGTCCAAATTGCAGTTTCAATGCAGCTTCAAAGGGCTCTACACAATCCCAGCTGAGGAATAAGGGTCTTATCTAGTGAAACGATTGGTTATTTAAAAAAAAAAAATTGTATTACTTTTTAACCACAAATGCTTGTCTTGCACTAGCTCGACCTCACGCATTACGTAATCATGTTGGAAAGGTCACGAGTGTGTGACATACCTACCTTTTTGAACCGAAGTACAGACGAATATCTAATCACACGTGACCTTTCCAACATGATTACGTAATGCATGAAGTTGCACATGTGCAGAGTTAGTGCAAGATGGTTAAAAAGTTGTGTTTAAAAAGTATATAATTTGTTTATTTTTTGATAATTTCACTAGATAAGACCCTTATTCCTTAGCTGGGATCACGCAGAGCCTTTTGAAGCTGAATTGAAATTGCAATTATAACCTTCCAACAGTTGGCTCCCACTGAAGTCCACTATATGGAGAAAAATCCAAGGAATGCTGTCCTCAAAAATCTCAATTTCTTTTCGACATCATGACAGGCTTTTCAAATGTTTTTCATGCATTTCACTTTCATCGTGACAGTCGTAACAGATATAGTGTAATATTGTGAAGTATTTTGCCCCTTTTTGTTCATTTTGGTGGTATTTTTGAGTGTTAGATCAGGGGGTTTCAAATCTTATTGTTAAGTGGTTACAAGCACTTAAAAATAATGTTTTTGTGTTAAATGTCACTTTAGAACAGCTGAAAGGGATTTTGTTCCCCTTTTTCTGATAAAAAAAAAAAAAAATGAGATTGAGTGAATTCATATGAATTTCAGATGAATCTGCCAAAACATAAAATTGTTACGGATTGCCTTGAGAGAGTGTTACCTTGCCACCTCCCACTTTAAAACTCGCTCTGGCACCACTGGAAGCAGGTACTTTCAAACATACTGTAGATATATGGAAACATCTGAAGCTGGTAATCGTGAATACTCATGCAAGAATATGATGAAAGAGAAGTAATGAGGGGAGAGAAGAAAAGATAAAGAAAGGGATCACAAATGATTCTTCAGCAGAGAAGCGAGGAGTGAAAGTACATTAGACTGTGAGATTCATTTAGCAGCAGGAGTAACACTCAGCATTTGTCTTCTGCCATTCTCCTTCACTCTCACTTTCTCACTTTCATCACTGAGCAGATTGCTTTTAAAACTTTCACTTTACACGCAAGCAAAATAATCTAGCAGTTCTCTGTTTTTACTCATATTAGAGTGTCACTGAATAACTGATTCAGCTTTCTTGTAAGCTCTTTCTCATGGCAGCCTGAAAGTCTGTGTTAAAGCAAGATTTTAGGCATTTTAGGTTGCAGATGGTGCTCTAGATAGAAAAAGTACAAAGGTTATTCACTACAAAGTGTATGTGTGTGCATCATTATAAACGAAACACCAGCAAAACCATCCAGCTGCCTGAGGCAGCCCTGCAATCAGCAGAACTATGCCATCAACAAACACATGGAAACAACACAAAGAGAGGAGCAAATTAATGAAGGAGGGGAAAGAATGAGTAGACCAGAGAAGAATAGACGGATGGAATGCCTAAGTGCTGCTATACAATGGTGATTCTTCAATTAGAGAAATGTTTCAGCCCCCTACTATGGTTTTGAAGTATAGCGCTAGTTAACGATTACAGTTAATATATTTTCAGTGCTATTAACACATTTATTCAATTTGACAACATAAACAAAACATTCTATTCTGTGCGTTTACCAAAAACTGATTGGATCAGAGCTGACACACACAGAAGTCCCTAGCGAAGCATGCGTTTGTGAGTAAATAATAAAGACAGACCATCTCTATAGGTAATTTATTTATAAATCAAAACAAATATGAAAGTCATTTGCATTATTTATATGGTGGAATTTATTTGTATATTTTTTTCCCATGAGTGAAATACTGTCATGCATAGAAATGTTAATGTGAAAATGACATCTGTAAAGCGATGCGAACGTTGTTTTATTATTAAATTCTTTGACTGTATTTCCTGTGCATTTTTTTTTTGCATTTTAATTTAGTTTTCTATGAGTGAGGTGAGAATGTTGTTACAGAATCTCAATATTACAAATAGGCGTATTATTTAGTTTCCTTTAAAAACATTCATGTAACTTGTTAACAAAACAACAAAATTAAGAAAATAAAATGTATTTAATAAGATTTTGATGATGATCATGATTTGAGAGTAAGTTTATTTGGTGTCATCACCCAAACCAGTGAGTTTTTAATATTTAAAAAAAAAATGCACTCTATCCCATCTTGCAAAAAGTTTAATGCCTAACGCTAAATGCCCGATAAAGGTCATGAAACCAATATAAATTGTGATATTTTTGCAAGCTGAGATAGTGTGTGAGATTTTTTGTGCATTTGTGTATGAATGACTGAATTTTTATTTAGTTCATACATTGGAATCACATACAAAAATTAATAATAATAATAACAGAAAGAAACTCAATTAGCTAGATTTAGACCTTAAGACACTAAGCTGGAAAAACGTTTCGAAAAAAGCAAAAACAGCATGAGTGGAAAGCTGCGGAACAGTGGGGGGGAAACACAACTGTGTCTGATACATTTTTTTGTTTCATTTTAATAACCATTAACAGTATAAAATAATCTCATATGCAACAAAATACACAATTTTTTTGTTATATAACTTTTCTAACCTATGTTATGCATATTCACAATACATTACACAATACACACAGATAATTTTAGATCTGTTATTGAATATACACATAAATGCGGAGTCATTTGCATTTGTGCTCTGATCTGAAAATATATGTGAACGCACTTTTGCATTTTTAATAACTTTTGAGACTGTTATTCCACAACACTGATTCACAAATATAAGTAGTTTAATCATTTAACACACAGACACCGTAAGAATCGATGCTGTTTGTGTCTGAGGTCACATCTCAAATGTGCACCTCTCCATAAATCAAGAAACTCTCACATGAAAAACAGGAAGACACATTTTTATACTCTATTTTGGTTTTCAATTTAGTTAGTTACTTTAAATTGGGGATAAATAAAGTTTAAATTCTGTCTCTGTTCCGTCTCTATAACAGACACTACACTTTACTCAAAATAATACCATGACAGTTTCAAAAGTCCAAAGTTTTATTCATCAAATTCAGAAAGTGCAGTACTTGCTGACAATGAACTGTGCTATAAATGTACAACTGCTGCTACTTTCAGCAGTAAACTGCAACTACTATCACTCATCTCCAGCATCTCCAAGGCATTTATGATTCAGCAACATGGACTGGATCTACTCAGATCTTGTCTTAGGATGTAGATTGAAGTTATTTGGTTCAGCTAAATGAGAATGTGATTTAATTTGAATCGTCTTTACAATGTTTCACAGAGAAGGCTCCACCATTATTTGCAGCAGACTGGTTTTGTGTTTCTGCTTGTATTGTAGTGCAACAATTTTAGGGTTAGTTTGTGATTTCAATGAACCAAATGTGTGTACGTTTTTTTGTTACCTGTGTGCTGGTATTCTGCGGTCTCCGGCGAGGAGGACAACATCACAGAGTTTCCTGGTCCTCAGGTAGGCCTCCATGCGTCTGAAGGTGTGTTCAGCGTGACTGTGTGCCTGGAAATGTTCATCTGACACACACGGCTCCATCGACACACACGAGGACAAAGTCGCACTGCTGTTAGACGTCCTGAAAAACACACATGCACTGGGTTAGAAAATTCACATAGCAAATTTAAACCATACTGCTTGATGACAAATATGTGTTTATTATAGTCTTTGTACAGTCACTGCCAAAAATATCGGCACCCTTGGTAAATATGATCAAAGAAAAAGCTGTGAAAATTAATCTGCAATGTTAATCATTTTGATCTTTTTTTAATCACAAAAATCTAACCTTTCATTGGATAATAAGAACTTAAAATGGGGGAAATATCATTATGAAATAAATGTTTTCTCTAATACACATTAGCCACAATTAACGGCACCCTTTTATTCAATACTTTTTGAAACCTCCATTTGCCAGTTTAACAGCTCAAAATGTTCTCCTATAATGCCTGATGAGGTTAGAGAACACCTGACAAGAGATCAGAGACCATTCCTTCATCCAGAATCACTCCAGATCCTTTAGATTCCCAGCTCCATGACAGTGCTTCTTCTCTTCAGTTCACCTCTTTCATTTTCTACAGGGTTCAGGTCAGAGGACTGGAATGGCCATAGCAGAAGCTTGGTTTTGTGCTCAGTGACCCATTTTTGTGTTGCTTTTGAGGTTTGTGTTTGGATTATTGTCCGGTTGGAAGATCCAAACATGGCCCATTATAAGATTTCTAACAGAGTCAGTCACTTATTGATTTTTTAATCTGTTGGTATTTGATAGAATCCATGATGCCATGTGTCTAAACAAGATGTCCAGGACCTCCAGCAGAAATATAGGCCCACAACATCAAAAATACAGCAGTATACTTCATTGTACACATGGGGTGCTTTTTATCTGATGGTGTAAATGGGATTTTCACTGCTCTAGCTCTTTTCTTAAAGCCACTTCACTAATTTGTGAAGCTCAATTATCTTTTGCTGCACATCAGAAATATATTCTTTGATTTTTATCATTGTGATGGATGATTAAGAGAATTCAGGCTTTGTTTTCCCTCCTATTTATATTTCTGTGAAACAGGAAGCCATGACTGGATAATTTCATGTTCATAATCACCATGGAGTGCTCAAAATTGTGAATATGAATGGGAATATACTTCAGAGATATTTTACACTGAAGAATTTCTAGGGGTGCCAATAATTGTGTCCAACGTGTATTTGAGAAAAATATTTATTTCATAATATTTCCTCCCATTTGAAATTCTTATTATCCAATGAAAGGTTAGATCTTTGTGAATTTGTTTAATAAAATATCAAAGGATTAACAATGCAGATTAATTTTCACAGCCTTTTTGTTCATATTTACGAAGGCTGTCAATATTTTTAGTCATGACTGTATGTGTTCTTTTTTTAAGTATTATTAATAATTTATTATTCATATTTTGTAAACACAGAATTGCTGACTGATTAAAGAAATTTAATCAGACAAGATTTTGTCATTATTATTCTCAAGTGGTTGCAGGAAGACAGAAGTATTTCAATTAGTGCTGTGCTGTCAAACAATTAATCACGATTAATCGCATCCAAATTAAAAAAAATGTGTTTACATAATATGTATGTGTACTGTGTGTATTTATTATATACTATTATATTATATACAAACACATGCATGTATATATTTAAGATAAGTATGTTATGTTTATATAGTATATATATTTATATATAATATCAAAATAAGAATATAAATGTATATACATGTAAATATTTTCAAAATATATACATTTATCTTATAATTATTGTGTGTGTATTTATACAAAAATACAGTTTTGATTCAGGAATAAAAACAAATTATGTGTTTGACATGTATTAAACATCGTTTAACAAAAAATATATACATATGTTTTTCTTGTAAAACATACATTGCTTTAAATTTGTCAAGTGTATATGGGGGTGGCTTCAAATTTGTGCATATCAGGAAACTATAAAGATTCCACACCTGATTGGGTGTCAAATTGTCATGTTTGTTGATCGTTCATGTTTGTATCGTTCATCAGCTGGGAAATAATCGTTCTGAAAGTGACCAACAAACGACCAACGTGCCTTTATCGTTATAGCTGTGGTGTGGACTCTGTTATTCTTTAATACTGAGACTGATTTTTAGAACTAGCCTACATATTTATCTTTATATTTATAGTTATCGTTCTGGGTGTGAACGGGACTTACGTGCCACTGCATTACAGAAATTTTTGGGGACCCCAAGTCTGCAACTTTCTTATAGGCCTTGGATACTGACATTACTGGTGCGTTTCATCTCAGTTCAAGCACTAACTTATGCTTAATTGGACTAAAATATCAAAGACTAGAACAACAGAAACACATTTAATTTCATGAAAAAAAAATCTAAAACATTTAAAACAGAGCCATAAGCTTTCCTTGCAAAATCAGGGCTACACAAACTCAAAATTACACACACATGCGCACGATCAATGGATGGATAAATATAGAGGGCTTTAGAGAGCTGTTAGTAATTAGCTTTGATGATGAAGCTGGCCATGAAATACACAAAGCAATTTAGCTTGTTCCCAAACGGCTGTCGTCTCTACTGCCTCTCACTCCCTCTCTCTCTCGTTTCCTGTCATTCTTGTCTCTCTCTTTCCCCGTCTCTGCAGATTGCCTTGCAATCCCCATTTCCCATGTTCACACTCATTTTCTCTCTCTAGTGAACACATCTCTATGGTAGAAATTCTGTCCACATTTAAGACAGCCGAGCTTCTGATTCATGCAGGATCCTTGATAATTAATAGTTCTTGCTGTAATTAATCACAATAGCCTGCAAGTGAGCCTGCAGAGAAGGTGATAGATAACTCTAACTGCTCGTTCTTTTCAATGAATCACAACTTAAAAGTCAAATATTCTCTCAAGCACTGTCAGTTATTGAGAACCAGAACTTCAGGTTTGTGAGACTGCTATATCAGCAAAATCATTCTAATTACCCACTGGCTGTTTATATGACAAGTGAAATACATATCCAAAACAGATCTTTGTTGTAATAAATAGTATTAGAATTAAACATGCATATACACAACAGAAAATAGCATTAGCATTTTCCACACCTGCCAACAGCCAGTGACTTTTAATAAGAAAATGAATAATAATAATATTAATAATAATACAAGGGAAACTATTCTAATTTGTTGACAGATTTATAAAACTCATTTTCAGTACAAAAAAACCTGAATATTTTTACAAATATATAATTTAGTGATCGACCGATATTGATTTTTTATAACCGATACCGATTGTTTGTACGTTTATGTACCCGATAACCGATATGCAGAACCGATATTTATTAACTGTTATAAAGTAAATAAATAGAGTGAAGTAAGTCCATTCTTATCTTTGGTTTTTCCTCCTTTCAGTCATCTTAACACCAACAAAAAACTGTTGAAAATTAACATTTTCATGTAAAATTTAATCTTAAAATTACAACAATAAAAACATTTTATTTATAAAAAGCATCATCAGCAACACTGATATTAACAATAAGCAAAAGAATGTCTAATGTTTTCAAATGGAGAAAATAAAGGACAGAAGTCATATAAACATTTTAAACTACAGTTTTAGGTTTATAAGCTGTTTAATAGGCTAAAGAGTGAAGAATAATTCACTGAATAATATTCTCTGGAATATTGAAATAAGCTATAACAAACAAAACATCGTATTTTATTGCAGTTCTTAACTTAACACGTTTTATCACAATTATTAAAATGTTTTTTGTCATTCTAAATTATGAAAACTGCTGACAGTGCGGTTTATCTATGCATTTACACAGAACTATACTCAAACTGCGATCGCTTGTGGAGAACATAATTAATTTCGATAGATATGTTTATTGGCGAAATAATGGTTCTATAGTAAATGTTAATATAATTTAGCGTGTTTCAAACAATTGAATCTTGTTAAAAGTTACATGCGGTGGTCGTGCTGGAGCTTTTCCTGAGTGAACAGTACGCACTGCTCCAGTGTGTGTGCACTTGGATGGGTCAAATACAGAGAACACATTTCACTGCTAGTTATACTCTGTATAATTGTGTATGTAAAAAATTAAAAATATATTATATATTTTTTTTTTTTCAAAACCGATATCCGATTATGGTAAAATGCTTAAATATCGGGAAAAATATCGGTAAACCGATATATCGGTCGATCTCTAATATAATTACAAATGTAGTGTTTGCGATCTGATTATTGAGCTAAACTAAAACCATATTGTGTTTTCAGGAATTTTAGAAATATTTAAAAAAAGTTAGCTGCCAACTGGCAAGGAACACCGTTTCATGTTTTCGGCAACACTGATTTTTACTCACATTTGGCACTTGGCGAGTGTTTATTTTAGTCCCTGAATATTAGCTATTGTTTGGCATTCTTACTGCATAGCATAAAATAGGCCAAAAAAAATCTGTTTGGGAGAACAACTGTAATTTGGGTGGCATGTTAGAAATATAATTAACAATAAAAAAATCTAAAAGGCAGTAATACTCAATCATTCAAAAAGGATAATTTTTACAGCACAAATGCTAACTGAAATCGATATTAAACGTAAAATATTGCTAAAGGAATGACACAAAGGCAGATCTATCTCTAAGGTCTTGAGTGGTAACACTATTGGCAAATATCAGTAAAGGGAAGAACAGCGTGTCTCCGTGATGGTCTCTGGGGTTTCAATGTGCTCAGCAGCAGGAGATAACAGCAGTCAAACTACAATCTTTTATAAGCCAAGATCTCTCAGCCTCACAGACCATGATCAAATGGAAAATCTATTTAATTCAAGCGGAAAGTTCAAAAAAGGCTCCATGCATTCAAACACACACACACACACACACACACACACACACACAGCTTTCAATCACACCATTTGAAAAGAAGACAGATGGTGAGATGATGAGAGAGAGTTAGTATATTTGAGCTCTCTCAGCACCAAATCTTTTAAAAGCAATTAAATACTTGAGGTCAGATGAGTGTAGAAACCTAGTCTATCAAGTACCCTAGGGTAAGACAGAGAAAGATGGGGAAAAAAATTATACAGAAGACTTTTCATGGAGATTTAAGAGCTATGGCAGAGATATTTAGATAATAATTCTTCAATTTTTTTCTCTTAAAATTGTTATCGTATGGTTTCAGAAAACCTGGACCATAGTGCTCAAGTCAAATGGACCAGTTTTGGAGTATTTTTAGTCCATAATCACTTCTGTTGTATGGGAAAGAGTAGCATTGTAGTCAGGACCATCACATTCAAGTCTGCAAGTTTAATTTGAGACAAGACTGAGATCAGAAGAGGGTAAAGTCCAAGTCAAGACAAGTCACTATTAATACGTAAATGTGTTAAGACATAAGTGTAAATATGCTTTCCATTGAAATGAATGAAGACAAGTTACACGTTAGTGTCACACAAAATCTTCACAGTGCAAACACAGTATGCTTTGATCCAGAGACACAATAGTAGCCTATATAATGTTATAGTTTTAAAAATTTGTGAGGAGGATTCTTGTTAATCAAGCAGATTAAAAAAAGATAACCACTTAATTTACACAAACAATATGAACAAACTGCTATGCTAAAATAACATCCTGTTGTTCCCAACTCATTACTTTTAACGCATTTGTAGGATTTAGAATGGTTTATATTTATTCGTTTTATTTAAAGTAGCATGAAAACACAAAATAAAACCTAGAAAAAGCATTTCGTTTTACTGTGTCAGTTCAGTTGGTCAGGTAAACAAGAGGTTCACGGAGTTAAAACTGACTGGTTTACATTAATCATGTCAACAAACTGATTCAATAAAATAACATGCTGTTGTTTATATCTTGACTTGTTTTCAACTCAGTTGCAGTGTGTTAAATTGAATGCTATTACCCTAAGTATTGCTGTAAATTAGCTGTATTTAGCAAAAAGACTCAAAATAAAACTAGAAGAGACTAAATTCTACAAAAAGAAAAACGGTTGGAAAAAAAAACAATTAACAGCATTTCGTGTTTTCAGACCAACAATCTATCCATGATGTTGTAGTTCAAGACCAGTCTCAAGTTTGAGTCAAGTCCATAACAAGACCAAGTTCAACAGGGTTTTAAGCCCCATTCTCACTACAAGCGACATGCAGCGACAAAGCGACATGATCCCATTCATTTCAATGGAGAGCTGGCGACTTCCGGCGACACGAGCAACAGAGAGCAATAGCGACCGTTGGCGACTGGATGGGGCGTGTCCAGCGATACGACAAAGTTCATAATCTTTCAACTTTATGCAAATGAAGAGTGACTTTCGGGAGTGACAGCCAATAGGAAAGAATACGGTTGAGCTCATGTGATTGTTCTCCTCTCAGCCGTAGATAAACATACGCAATGGAAGAAAGGCTCTGTTTCTCATTTATTTTTCTTTGTATGTACAGATTTAATTTAGATTTAGATTAGTCTTTTGCCTCCAAAATGTTTGTACTTGGCGACAAGAAACCTGATTCACTGTCAAGGCAACCAGTACGGGAACACCCACTAGCGACCTGACCTCGTCGCCAGCCCCTGATGACAAAAGTCGCTGCTAGTTTGAACGGGGATTTAGACTTGGTTTTGAGACCAATCTCAAGTACAACAACACTGAATAAGAGCCATATTTAAAATCCCTCAGTTCAAGTTTCACAGGAAAAGAAGGAAAGCCATGTGGGTTTTGGATGACATGAGGGTAAGTAAATGACTGAATTTTTATTTTTGGGTTAACAGTTCCTTTAATACAGGGAGCTTGAAAGCAAGAGAAGCAGACAGCAGGAAGAGTGAAATGCGAGATGAACTGCAGAGATTCCCTCTCTTAAGTGCTTTAGTAAGTTATGGGTAGCAGGTTTTCAGCCTCTGGCTCTTCTCAATGCCAAAATTATTTAGTCTCATATGAAAACACAGAGAGACTACAGGCAACATAACACACACACACACACACATCTATCTCAAACACAGCAAACACACAGGCAAATTCACAATCCTCTAAACACGACCGAGCAAAGTAAACATCACACAAACCCCTGCACGGGTGCAAACACACAGGAGAGAGGCAGCAAGTTATCTCAAAAAGCCAGATAAACACCTGCCAGTTCCTGAACATCCCCAGTGGGCACTCGTCCATTCATATTTGCACTCTTTTTCATACTCCCTTTTCATAGAATAGCCGAATTTTGTTTTTCTTTTCATAGAATCGCCTCCTTATTTCCTGTCTTCCTCTTTCTCTGTTTCTTTCTGTCAAATGTTGGGGAGTAACAGTAACTAAAAGCAGTGACGCTACTCTAGCCAAATTCTACAGTATCCAATAATTTTTAGTACCAGGCCAACAGATATAGTACCATTGTAAAACGTTTTAAATCACATTGTTTGCACATGCAGTACTGTAAGGCAATAATTAAACGTGCTCTTTAAACCTCTACTCAGTCTCATATAGGTTTATTAGTGAATCGATTAGCGTGGATGTTTCATATTAATCATGCAGTTTGAAAAAAATATTACTGTGATTTACATGAATGGATTCAGTAAAACAACATCTGAGCTGTATAATTGTGGTGCGTTTAAACTATATTTAGCAATAAAACATGATAATACTGAATTTAGCACAAGTGAATGAAAAACAGCATTTTGTTTGGACAGGTAAATCAAGGGAATCACAAAGAGCTAAAACTGCTTGGTTTATATGCAAATTGACTGAATAGACCAATTAACTAAAACAACGTGCTTTAGTTGTCAACTCATTTGGAGGATTTTGCATGTTTTATTATTTTATTAGTTGCATTTAGCAAGAAAGCACAACATAAATCTAGAATGACTGAAAAACAGACAAACATGCATTTTTAGGGCCCTATGATTTCCACGATGCAGAAAACGCGGACGGAATCGCGGAATCAAGTCATAAAAACGGAATTTACGGTTTACCGCGGAATGTCACGGAATGTGTCAAAATTTGGATGAATTCATCAAAAGTTGGTCATTACACTTAAATCAAATCATGATATGGACTAGTATTTGTAAACATTACGCCGCAAAAGTTGATTTAAATATGAATCCTGCCTGTTCTGCTCGTCTCTGTATGAATGGAGCAGACGCACGGTTTTGTTTAATAACGTTACACGCGCTCGTCTGCAGTCTCAATGAGGACATAAATATATGAACAATAGCTCCAGAACTGTTCTGAGAGTCACTTCACGAGCATTTTACCATTTAATTTGAGTAAAACTAGCATCATATCATTTACACACAGAACTTTAAAGGTATTCATGGCAACCCGTCAAAATAAAAGTTTGGTTTAACTTATTAAAGATATTGTGCCAGAAATAGGCTATATTACTATTATTTAGTAAAATGTACGTACTACTACAACTACTATTTACTACTACTGTTGAAAAATAATAAAACTTTATTTTTTAAAGAAATAATCACAAAATATTTTAATTTTAATAACTTTATTTGCCAAATATTTAAATGTTTAATTTTCATTAATTCAAGATTCAAGTTTTTTTTATTCGTCACATACTCAATTATACAGAATATAATCAGTAGTGAAATGTAAGTCAGGTCAGGTCCGCTCAATGGACAGTGCAAAATATATAACAACACAAGAGGATAAACATAAATATAGGTAAAAAATAAGAAAAAAATAAAGAGTAAAATGTGCAATAAAATAAAATGTGCAATACGTATATTGTGGACTTAATAAATAATAATGTAAGCAGGGATGTGCAAGAGGAATGTGCAAACAGGTTGTACAGGGTATATACACATAGCAGCAATACGGATGAGAATAGACTGGATTATCTAATATTTAATTAAAATATTAATTAAATCAATGTGTTATGCCTTCATCTGATAACCAGTAAAATGTATATACACAACACAGAATTTCTGTGGAAAAAATGAGGGGGGGGGGTCATTTCATAAGGCTACTGTAAGAATATTTTTTTTTTTGTATGCATTCAAATAATTAGACATGCTAAAACACAGAATTTGGTAACAATAAAACCAGTGGTGTAGTCTAGTTTTTTGTAGTGAGTATACTGTGATTTTTTCCTTCCCAGCCTCATACTCATCCGTACCAGAGCAGCCTCTCATAAGCACCACCACACTCACTAAACAGGGCTCTACGCTTACTTTTATTTTTAGGAGCACTTGTGCTGCTAATTAAAAAATAATAATAATTTAGGGGCACAGTTAAAAAAAAGCGCCTTCTCCTCAATAACAAAATTTGCCTTCCCATTACAAAGTAATATTGGACTCCTTAAAGTGATTTGCAGGGGCATTTTTTTCTAACTTTATTTGAAATTTTACCTTTCATGTCAAATTCAAAAGTGTATTTGTATAAGCTTTTTTTCAAAATGTCTAATTAAAACAATGCAAAAAGAAGAATAGGTTACGATCAAATAAAATCATTATTAACACAATTAATTTGCACTACAGAAGAGGCACAGAAGAACACAAAAGTGGCTTGTAGGTATTAACAGAGATTTAATGAGGCTCAGAGGTGGCATGAGTGCAATTAACTTCATAAATTCATGTTGAGATTAATGTTTTAAATATAACATTTTGAATATAGAAATATTCAATGATTTAACTAACTGAAATGATACTTTAAAAATGAAACTAAGACTGCCGTTAGGTGGCGGCAAGTTACTGATTTTATCATTGAATCATTAATTCACTTGATTCGTTCGAACGGCTGATTCATTCGGGAACAAAGCAAGTCCATTCGTCCCAATGTGCATACTATCCACCCAATCTGCTCCAAATAGTATTGAAAATGACTAATATCACATTTAGGATGGATAGTATGCACATTGGAGCTCAGGCAGTGACTGTCTTTATGAATGAGTAATTTAATCGACTCACTAGATTCGTTTAAGTGCAGATTCATTCATAAACGAAACAACGCTGTGTTTGAATGGAGATGTGCAGCAGCTCAGTTGTGAGTTTATTTGAAACTATTTTAGTTGACGAAATAGAGCAAAATCATGCAATACTGTTATATTCAGACAATGTAAATCACTAAATATTAACTTTTTGTTTATTGAAATCACTCATTGTTCTTATATACCAACAATCCCATGCTGTTACAGTTAATGACAACGTATACTCTACCACGTACCAGGTAACGTTACGATAGCATCGGCCTCGTTTTCTGTACCGCACAGGATAGTATCAGCCTCCTGGCTCATTTTCTGTAGTTTCTATAATGTTAACGTTCCTGTCATCTGTTTGCAGTGTGTCACCCAAAGCAGCAGCAGCTTCAGGAGCAGGCTTACGATAACACTGAAAGGGTGTAGTTCGTTTCATATCTCCTTTATTAGTTAATTTCAAGCGTAGCAATAGTCATCAACAGAAATACTGCGCGATTATGAAAAAGACGGTGCTTCGCAACACAGACTGGGTGAATTTATGAATGAACTTGTGAAAGTGGTCACAAAACGATGTTGTTACGTATCCGCATGCTTTTTTAAGTGGGTATACGCAAATCCTTGACCTTCCCTAGTGGGTATACGGCGTATACCTGCATATCATGTAGACTACATGCACCTCTGAATAAAACATAAGTGAGAAAAAAATAAACATTTCATACGGTCCTAAACATGTAATTTTTATTACACTTTTAATAAGTTAATGTTCAATTGTATAAGTTTCATGATTTTAATTAATTAAACATGCTTTTTGATTAATACAATTTAATTTGATCATTAAAAAGGAGTCCAGAAAAATTTAACAGGAAAAAAAACGGAATCCAGAAAAATTTATGGAAAAAAAGAAAAAATAAAACGGAATTTGGGAAAAAATAAAACGGATTTCATAGGGCCCTGCATTTTGTTTCTGTGATTCTGAACAAACCAAGGCAAAAATGAACTCAAATTTAACTGCAAAGTATAATGCTGTCATCCTAATTTTCTTCCTTACAGCACAGCTTCAGAAAAATGATTCTGTTATTTATTAAACTTTATAAATGTCTTTTGCATTTGATTAGTATGAAATATAGCTTCCTTAAAATGAAATAACGCAAGTTCACTGAAAGTTGAGTAGGGTTTATCTAGGAAAGTTTCAAACCAGCTTCTCCAACACTGTTTTGTCTTTCATTCTTTCCTTTCTGCACACTGCACACAATTTTCTACTTTCTCACCCTCCGGCTCTTTTCCTAAACCACTCCAGTATTTCGGTCTCTATGCCATTTTTACTTTCCATGTGCCTTTAAGCATAAGACTCTGTCTCTACATCTCCATCTCTTTCTCATTTTATGAGTATTCTGCTCTATTTTCTAAACCTCATGCTGTCAAACGATCTGATATTCAGTCCTTCAAAATGAAAAGTTAATATTCATGTCTGATCACTTCAGTAGAGCTTAAAGAGAAAGAGAGGCGGTTTCAAGGCTGTAATGAGCTTCACTGATATCTGCTGTCATTTAAGAATGGATTTGAGCTGGGATTACGACACCATTTGGAGATCTGGATCAGATTTAGGCCACTGTAGACATAATCAGAAGGGAATGAGGGAATATCAGATGCAGAGGGGAAAAGAGGGATTTTATATTTTAGAAAAGTGTGGTGAACATTAATTATGTAAACGCATTTCAAACTGCATCTTACAAGACTCTGAGTCTTATTCTACAAATGGGTATACATAACCACATCATGAACATTAACAGCTTCATGCATATGAGGAGACGTATAATGCCAAAGGAGAATAAAAAAGGGTAAAGAAAGAGGAAAAGGAAAGAGAAGGAAGAGGAAATGTGAAATGGTGTCATGTGTGCAATTAAAGGCTGTCCAAAATATCAATTCAATTCCCAACAAGCACCTCAATTATGACACATTCAAGAAACAAGTTTTAACCTGTCTGATACAGTTAGTATAAATGATAGCCTTTATAAATCCATCGACTTCTGCTCTTGTTTAGATGCCTTTTTACATAAACCCAAAAGCTCTTTTTTAGCTCTTGAGACTTTTAAGGACAACACTGTTTTGAGGGTTCAAACTGAGGGAGGGTTAAGCGGTCCAGGACTCCCTATTTGAGTTCAAGAACTCTCTCATAAAAAAATAACAAGAAAAAAATCTGTTGACTGATTGCCGTGTCATATTATAATTGTTTTCCATTATTACATTTTTCATCAGTGTACTGAAAGTTGTGACACACCCAAGTGTGAAGCATTGTTTTGTTTTAGTTTTTTACCCAGCTTCATAGGTCAAACATACACTCAAAAAAATGGTGCTATATAGCACAAACAGTGGTTCTTTGGCTCGTTATGTCAAACGTCATACGCCAACAGTATGTCATGATGACAACAAATGTCATGAAAGAAAAGTTTCAATATCTCGCCTGCAATTTCGACCATCTCCAAAAAGACATAAAAAAATAAACAAATGATTTACAAGTACAACGTGCGTTTATCAAAGTAGGAAATATAATTAGTACTCTTGAAATATGAAATAGAGGCGGTGCGGATTGAATTCCCTCCGGGTCCGGATCCGGACCAGAATATGGACTTTGAGAAGCGCTGCCCTATGATTACGAGCCAAAGAACCACTTTTAGTGCTATATAGCACCATTTTTTTAGAGTGTAACAACCCATTGGGTAGATTTTGTGTTACTCCGAATCCTATTTTTAGATCATTTTAACAGTAGTAATTGCACAATTAGATTCAAGTTAAACTTAAGGCCCAATTAGAGCAAATTTCTGTTTTATTCTTTGCAAAATAATAATAATAATAATAATAAACAGTATACTGTCAGCAAACCTCCTGACGCCGCCCAAGCTGAACACACAAACATGTGTGTGCACTTTCCTATTAAAAACTAAATACACACAACAAAATATCAGCAATGAGAAAACAGCAGTTAAGAAAGCATCTGATCATAGTGATGTGGAAAATGTACATTTGTTACGTTATGCGTGAGAACAAACCTCATTGGTTCGTGTATGTCCAATTAATAAAAGCTTAAGTTTAATCTATTTATCTTCTGATCATGCTTGATTCAAGTGGATTGCTTTTATGATGTCTTTATGAACTTCTTGAAGCTTGAAAAATGGCTTGCATTGACTTTTAATGGATGTTCAAAAATTATGAAAGGATCTTAAAAATGTCTTGAGTTGTGTTCTGAAGACGAATACAAGTATTTTGGGTTTAGAACGACAATGTTGTTAATAAATAATATCAGAATTTAATTTTTGAATGAAGTATCCCTTTGAGGTTACAAAAATGTGTTTTATTATCTAATATTAGGCATATATATATATATTTTTTTTTTTTTACTTGATAAATATGCAAAGATTAGTTTTCTACTGCCCTAGCCTAACTCATTCCTCTGGACAAAAAAACATCTTTCTCTAAATCCAGACATAAAATGCAGAATTTAATGATTCTCTCATGCATGTACGCATGCCGACATAAATGGAAGTGTGAGCTGGTGGCAGAGAGGAGAGAGGGAGATCCCTGGTTTGAATGCTTTTCCCCATTATCTCACCATCGTAATTGCAGTTTTCAGTCGGCTAGACGATTCTCTTCATCTTCCTGTCTCTCTCTCCTTCCATCACTCCCTCGCTTTCTTGTAAGTCATAAACAGCCCCAGGGCCTGGAGGCTTATGGAGTCACACTTGAATCCTCAAATAGTCACTACCTATTTGAACTTCAACTATAACAAACCTTGTGTTTGCAATAGGGTTGTTCCGATTCTGATATTAGTATCGGAAATTCCTCCAATAGCACAAAAAATGATGGCATCGGTATCGGCGTGTCATTGAACCTACGTTCCGATCCGATACCATGTTCTTACACGAGACCTATAGTTATGCCCGCTAGCTTTGCTTAATGCTGCAAATCAACTTCTTCGCTGCTCAGAATGCAAACGGAGGAAGTTGTGCTGTGTTGCCACAAGCCAACACTATTTAGAGCAGCGAAGAAGAAATACAAAATACAAACGTGCTGGCACATTGCCAGTAAATTACTCGCATATGCAACTAAATCTTCACCCATGGGCGACTAAATTAGGTCTAATATTAGCCACTGGCTAATAATTGCTCAGATTTTACTCGCCAGTGTGTGAGTTGGAAGCTGTGTATAAGTTTAGCACAGATATATTTTCATCAACTCTAACCGAATCAGAGTTTCACTCTCAGCAAATGACAGTTAAAATGACTAATGTGCATTCATACATACCAAGTTTTAATTCTAATTACTAAAGTTCTATCATTAAATAATACTTGATTATTATAATATATTTATTATGCTTAACTGACTGAGTTTAAGAGTTTACTTTTAGATATTTAAAAAGCTGTGCCATTTTCCAAACATTACGTTCCAAACGCCAGACTCTCTCTCTCTCTCTCTCTCTCTATACATATATATATATATATATATATATATATATAGTGTGTGTATGTGTATATATGGTGAAGCACACCATAAAATAATTGTATCAATTAGGGGTGTGCGATATTGAAAAAAATGATATCTCGATATTTTTGGGGATTTTTTCGATAACGATAATTAGACGATATTTTGCCGAGTGTGTTATTGTGCTGATATCTGACTACCGTGCACAGCTGCAGTTTATGATATTCTTCATATTCTGTGAGCTCAGTTCACATCAGTGATGAATTAATCTTTTCATTTAAGTTTAAATAAGATTTTTACATTTAATAAAGCAATTTTGTTTCTAAAAGTGTACATCTTTTGAGTCAAATTGTTACATTTAACCAGTCAATTAAGATAATACACATTTAGGCTGCTCCCAAACAAATGAAACCAGTATCATCAAAATTAATCTCTGCAGACGTTGCAGAAGTGTTTAGATGTATTCACACAATGTTTAATGCAGCTCATAGGGACATGGAGTGCTTTAACCAGTTACAAATGCATAATCTTTTGACATTTTAAACATAAAAACATTGAATACTATTATTTAAAATTATTTTAAAAATGAAAATAGACTTTAAATGTGAAATTAAACCGCCAGCAGGTGGCAGCACGTCACTGTTAATAAGTAAGTCGTTGCGACTGAACCGAATCATTTACACGATTGAATCATTCAGGAGCGAATCACTGAGACTCAAAACCTCGCTGTAGCTGTTTGGAATTATTTTTTGTCGGCGAAATGCAGCAAAAACAGGCAATATGGTGTCTAAAACGTAAGTCTCTTAATATTAACTCATTGTTTATTGAACTGTTGTATAAAATCAATAATCACATTTGTAATCATGCTTATTTTTGATGAAAAAACGCCACCCTTCCTGTGATTTTAACTATATGAAACGTAAATATATACATTTTCTGCCCCCATATCTTGAATTTTGTGATCATTCTTAATGCATTTTAATCGACTGAATCATGCAGTGAATGAACACACTCTAATTGCGCGCGTGCACTGTTTAACTCCATCACCACGTAGGCTAATGTATGCGTGCACTATGTAGATGTTAGTTGGGGTTTTGCAAAATACTCGATATTGTCAAATTGCACATCGTTAAAACAACAATTACGATAATATCGCAGACGATATATATCGCACACCCCTAGTATCAATTCATACAGGGCTAGTTGTACATAAAGCTGTATAACCAGATACACACCCAGGTATCGGATCAGTACTCCGTATCGGCCGATACCCTGAGCCTAGGTATCGGAATCGGTATCGGGAAGGGAAAAAGGGTATCGGAACATCTCTAGTTTGAAATAACAAAGAGGTGGCAGTCAAAGGCAAATGCATATGTGGTTAGTGAATGTTATGAACAGTCTATGGAGGGGCATTTTCACTAAAATACTTTTGGTAGACAAAAAAATTACAAAAATCACTGTGTGTAGCAAGAAAATGCTTTTAAACAATTTGCATGTTTACATCAGAGTGTTACTTGCCATTTCTTTGCAATTGCTTGTGAAATTGACATCCATTTGTGCAATTTTTTCTGTATAAGAGTGCGAAGAGACAGTTCTCACGGTTCTGAGATTCAGTTTTTTGTGTACGTGTGTTTGTGCAGTTGTCTCTTCTTGGTATGATCTGTAAGGAGCAGAAGCAATAGGTTCAATCTACCGTCTCCAAGGTGATGAGTGACTAAGTGCCTTTTAGAGCTTTACCACACTGACAGACCCACATCCTTTCACTCTCTCACATAAAAAACCCTAGTAAACATACCAACTCACATAGGCTAGTACCAGAGTATGAAGTCTACAGCACAATCAAACAAGAAACACTGCCGCTGGCACATATTTACAGGCCATTACTAAGAGTCGGACACAAAATGAGTCGTCAAGCCCAAGAATGGTATCAGATCAGGAAGCCAGACACACTTGCACATACAGTACAAATCTATTTTCAATCACATAATGTACTGTACGATTCTGCAATCCCATAAAGCATTACAACACCTCAAAAGTCTGTTTTCTGTTTTCATCTATCAAATTCTCACATAAAAGACTCACAGCTGTTCATCACACTAAAGATCTGTGAAGGAAAATTACGCACAGTTTATGTACATATCACTTCCTCAATGAGGCAAAAGTGTTTAGTGGAAGTTGCATCATAATCGCTCTACTACGCCTACAGCAAGTGAGCTAATGCATCAAAGGTAAGATAATGGCTTTTCATGTCGTAATGATGCAACAAAAGCAGCACGGTTTAAAATCTCTGTCACACAGTTTACCAAAAATACCAAAATTGTGTCATTGTTTCTGAAACTCTCATGTTGCTTTCTTTCTTCAGTGGAATACAAATGGAGAAATTCTGAACAATGTCTTTTTCATGAAGAAAATTATGACTGATTCAAGATGTCAATCTTCAAAATGGCAAAACCATTATCAAATATCATGAATGATGGTCCAATAAGTCATAGATTACATTCCAAGTCTTCCAGAACCATACTGTGAGAACCTGACCCTTAAAATCTTGACATCTAGTCTTCCATAGAGCAAACATGATATTTGTATGGATGTCTGATTTGTAAACAAATTATGTTTCAGACTGATCTTTTGAGAGAATCAGTTGATCTAATCACTGCACTTCCCAGAATCACTGTAAGCCTATTGGTGCTAGGATCTATACTTATGCTTTTGGGAACCACAGTCTTGAATGATTCACTCATGAATCGAACAGAGTCTGTTCAGTTTGGACTCAGTCTTCTGTCACCACTTACTGTCAAGAAAACAACATGCAAGAGTTATACATCATCCCTTTTTAGGTTTGACAACATTACATTGAAATATTCGTTCGTCAGAGATTAACACCACACTCGATGTATCACAACAGCCAAACAATAAGATATACGCAATAATCTATGAAATATGATCAATTATGTCAATTCAACCTCATAAACCAGAGGTGTGGTGCAGTTTTTCCCATAACTGGCACCATTTCCTTTTTATTTCAAATCATCATTTTAGCCATCACTAGCTCGTGACATTTTCCTGCGATGTGACAAATACATGTTTTAAATACAAGACATGTAATTTTTGAATTAAT
Organism: Ptychobarbus kaznakovi; assembly: GCA_027422405.1. Taxonomy (NCBI): domain Eukaryota; kingdom Metazoa; phylum Chordata; class Actinopteri; order Cypriniformes; family Cyprinidae; genus Ptychobarbus; species Ptychobarbus kaznakovi. Next base: position 26,572,867 of record CM049799.1, read on the forward strand.
AATACGAGATCATAAAATCTTCATGCATAATAATTCTAAAATAATTTTGTCACACTGCAGAACATATCAGCATCTCAAAAAAATCATACAAACAGCCCAGTTATTTTGTTAAATTCATATTTTAGTATACTGTATACTGAACATCATGACAATTTCTCCAACATCAAATATAACAGCACAATTGATACAAGACTGCACTACACTATTATAGATTATAAATAAATTCCAAATTTTACACAATAAAATGAACGTACTAACCGAGAATTACATTAATGAAAGCAATAAATGCAAGCACACTGGTAGGCCTATCTATTAGGGGTGTTTAAAAGTTTAACATTTTCCTAATAAAAAGTCATGTTTGTTTTTGTCATTCAATTAATTATTTGACTTGACTATATCATATGCACTATTTATCACACAGAGAAAGTGTGAGGAAACAAAGGGAGGGCTCTTGGTAACATACTTTAATCTTAATAGAAAACAGCTGGCGATGCATCTGTTGTGAAGTGGTACTAGCTCAGAACAAGCGCCCTGCTGTGCTCGACTGGAACCACAGTGATGCTTCCCATACCTGCACGAGCTGGAGTCAGACTCCACGTTATTATTGTTCTCCTCGTCTCCAGGAGCAGGGGGGTCTTTTATAAGCGTGGACTGCTGCTTCTGTTGCTGCTTCTGCTTCAGGAGCGGCTCCAGGCTCTCGCTGGAGCGCGAGTGAGCCGGGAAGACCCAAGGCGCCGGCGGGGAGCTCCGGCACTCCTGCTGGCTCATGGACCGAGGACACGCGGAGGCACTAACTACCGCTGCTGCTGAGTGCCCGCTATTTGGACCCGAATCACCAAACTTTCGATTGTTGTTTATGTTGGAGGAAGAGTTGCCGTTACTCGAACTGGCACCGGCGGCGGCGTTGGAGTTACTGCAGCCGCCGAGGGAGGGCTGATCACCGCCGGATGAGGAGCCTCCGGTCCCCCGACTGCTTCCACCGCTGCTACTGCTGAAGAGGTCTCCCGAAGGCTGGTTACCGGGAGAAGGAGGAGATGTGGGGTGGCCGAACCATCGCCAGCGGATGCGCAAGATCTGTTTCACGTCAAAGTCTTTCCTGAGATTCGACATTCCCGAGACTCCGGTAAGGGGAGACGCGGGGACGGAACGACGAGCCTCGTGATCCGTGATTGTCTTGGTTACGGAGCACGCGTGCACTGCTGGCGAAGATCACGGAGACGACGTGTAGAGTGAAACCGAGTACGGAGGGGGAGAAGGAAATGCACACCTCTCTCTCTCTCTCTCTCTCTTCTCTCCTCTCTCTCTCTTTCTTACTCGCTCTCCCTCACACACACACACACACACACACACAAACAGAGAGAGAGAGAGTGTCAAACCCGTAATCAGCGCGGTAAAACCTCTAATGAGATTTTTCAATACCCTGTGTACATGAATACAAAGACAATAGGCTACTCAAGCTAACATGTCAGCCAAATGCCAAATCAATGAACCTTATTGACAAGACTATTTCATTGACATGATAAGATCAGATCATTATACACGATGATGTCTTCAAAAAAAACATTTGGAGGAGCCTATATCAAACAGGTTATGAAGAGCCTACTTAAGAAACCTTTACAATTAAAAGGTTTTACAAATTCTCCAATGAGAGTTAACGGTCAAATGACATGACATGCAGGTAAACAAATAATATATATAAACTATAATATATACAGGTGCATCTCAATAAACTAGAATGTCGTGGTAAAGTTAATTTATTTCAGTAATTCAACTCAAATTGTGAAACTCGTGTATTAAATAAATTCAATGCACACAGACTGAAGTAGTTTAAGTCTTTGGTTCTTTTAATTGTGATGATTTTGGCTCACATTTAACAAAAACCCACCAATTCACTACATTATATTACAAATGTAACTATATTAATATTAAAATTAACATAAATAAAAATCTATAGATAGATAGATAGATAGATAGATAGATAGATAGATAGATAGATAGATAGATAGATAGATAGATAGATAGATAGATAGATAGATAGATAGATAGATAGATAGATAGATAGATAGATAGATAGATAGATAGATGATAGATGGATGGATGGATGGATGGATGGATGGATGGGTGGGTGGGTGATGGATGGATGGATGGATGGATGGATGATGGATGGATGGATGGATGTTGGATGGATGGATGGATGGATGGATGGATAGATAGATAGATAGATAGATAGATAGATAAAAATGCAGTTTAGGGTGAAGGCAGATGCAGTACGAAGTAGGCTAAGCACACGTGACGCGTCATTCTCGCATCCGCGCGCGCGACCGCGATTTGCGGCTGAAGGCAAACGCCCCTGAAAAGACATCAACAGTCCCGCGCCGAGAAAATAAAAAGGAAAAAAAGATGAAGCCCGTGTATCATTTTCAGGTAGGCTACATTCATAATCCACCTATAACTTTTTTATTTGGCTGTTTATGTTAATAATTTCGGTAATAATTTAACCAGCAACAACGCATATTCTCTCCGAGTTTCCATGTTCCCTTACGAAAATTAGCCATGGTTTTACCACGAATAAAACCAAAAATCATAGTTCTTGTAGTCTTGAATGGTATCCAAAAATTAACCATGGGCTACTTGAAATAATAGTTTACAAACAATTCATATAGTATTAAGACAATTTTTTGAGCTTATAAAAACAGACGCCAACAACAGCCATTAAAATGACTTAAAATGCATTATATAAAACAATGAGGAAATAATGTTTGGTTAATTAATAACTATATGGTTTAATTGAATAACACTGTTAAAATACATAATGTAATACAAAATAAACAAATTATGTACATTACATATTATTAAAAATGCCTCTAAAGAGAACCAAAGGCCTGATAATTGTTTGCTGTTACAGTTACAGGACGATCAAGTCCTTGTTTAATACTGAACAAACATTTAGACCAATTCAAATATCCAATTAATCTTTAATTTTGGCCACCTTTTTACAATAGAAATGCTACAGCCTCTATCATTTCTTCAACAAACATGTGGACATCACATCCCTTACAAATAGTAACCATGATTTTATCATATAATAACTGCTTAATTTACTTTTGCATGATTTTTGAATGCTTGAGACCATAAAATCAATCAGACAACTGTAACTGTAACTGTCTAAAGCTACAATTGTCAATTGTAAATAATACAATTTAATTTATTTATATAAGTTTATATGTTATTAAAGTTATATTTTGACACCTAGGTGTTTTTTTTTATTCCATAATATTTGGGGGAGGGGGCACAACAATACAATTATGTTTAGGGCACCCATTTGGCCAGCAAATCATACAAATCAAATCATACCTGATCATACACCCACACAGTCTTTTTAATGTAAACCTATAAAGCACTGCAGCATTGCACATCGGCAAAGATTCCAGCAAAACTGCTCCACCAGCATCACCCCCAGAATCTCAAGGTAACCTTTATTTCACCGCACTAAAAATTAGTACCATGACAAATACACCAACTTGCCATTTTGAGCACACACACACCTCTCACATTTAGTGCCTGTTGATTTCTTGACCTTTTCTACTTAGAACCCACTCAATCAATGGAAATACAAACCAGACTGCTCTACATAATCAATACCACACATTAAAGGGATCATCAGATGCCCATTTTACACAATCTGATATGATTCTTTAGGGTCTTAATGAAAAGTCTATAACATACTTTGGTAAAAATTTCTCAATGGTAGTGTAAAAAACACCTCCTTTACCCTGTCTAAATCAACTCTGTTTTCAGCATGACGTTTTTTTAGTCCATGTTGCTTTAAATGCTAATGAGCTCTGAGCAGACCATAGATATTAGGTAATCTAGATTCCCTATTCGACCGCTACGGATATGTTGATGCGTCCGCCATCTCGCATTCACCATAATAATCATTTAAAGAATATTTAAAGATATAGCATGTAACTTGCTGTCGTAGATGCACACAGTCAATGCGCTCAAAGACTCGCAGACCGTTCCAAAAATGGTGGATGGCTTACGTATCGCGGCCCATAGAAACAGTTCATAATGAGGCATCTAGGTGTATATATCTATGGAGCATACTAAACTTCAGCCACGAAATTGGCTAACTAGCACATTATTAGGAAAGGCGATTTGCAAAGATTCATAAAAACCCGTATACTCACTTCTTCTGTAGATAAAGCTGAATCACGAATGATTCGCACGAACATAGACGCATTTATGTAGATCGGGGGTCGGCGCATTCACTTCAAAGCGAAAGAAACGTTAATCTTCTGCATCTTCAGTGGCTCAGATGTCGGGAGTAAATGATGACTGCTATATTCATTATTACATCCAACAACTAAACATTTAAATCGCTTAATCTGAGACATCTTGTCTTCCCCTGCACCAAAGGCAGACAGCTCACAGCTCATTCGGGGCATCATTCTGACAGAGCTCTCAGAACAGCCTGATTTCAGAAAGAGGATTTTAAAATAGGGACAGCACACATTTATGTTCAAACAACTTGTAAAGTGAATTTTGCATCCAATGACCCCTTTAAAGCTCAATATCTCTCACACACACATTTGTCAATACCACAACAGTACACAACCACAAGAAATACAGTGGACAAATAATGCAAAAGATAAGGGAGAGAAATTAATGGCAGTAAAATGTATGCGACTGAGAGAAACTGAGCTATAACGTGTGAAAGAGATTTAAAGTTGATAGATTTTGGTTTCATTTTAGCAGACAACAATGCAAAAGTAAATGTCCAACTGCCACATAAAGTCCATAAATGACTATGCTGTCCCTAAAAAAATGAGAAGAAATAGAAAAAGAAATTAAACAGAGAGAGGAAGGGAGGAGTTTTGGTTCTATAGCTTAAGTATTCCCGTGGTCACAAACCTGTCTTTAATTTATGTTCTGTGCAAGAGTGAATGTGATCCCAATCATCCATGGCAATCTGCAGTTTGTGAGACAGAAAGGGTAAATCGTTCACAGTAGGATAAGTAGGGAGTTTGGTCTCAATTCAAGCCATGCAAACCACAACAGAGAGCTGGAATTTCTGCCTGCTTTTGTAACATTATTCACAGATGTTGGCTCTAAGGGCACATAAAATAAACACAGCCAGACCCGGGTGCCACAGACAAGCAGCACAACATCAGTAAACTAGTTGAGCGGAGACCAGGATTCTTTCATTTTATCATTATGTCCCAGAAAATCACTGGTTCTGAGCTGAATCATTTTCATCAGGGCAACCAAATGCAAACCACATATTGCAAAGAGGTAGATTTTAGAGCAACATGCCCATAATGCTTCCCAAATATAGCTTTTGCCTGAAATAAGTGCTCTGCCTGAAAAATCTGCAGGGTATAGGAATAGTTCCCCTGAATTAAAAAAAAATATTCATCATCTGTCATTATTTACTCATCCTCATGTTGTTCTAAATTTGTTTGGAATTCTTCTTTAGGACACATTAGATGTTTTGGAGAATATTCAGATTGCTCTTTTCTATACAATTAAAGCATGGCCTGACAAGCAGCACCATAAAACTATTTTAGCAGCTTTCCAGGTCCATGTGAAAATTTTGTGTGAGCAACTAAGTTTTTTATTTAAAAAATTTTTTATGCCATGACATAGCTGGATTTCTCCAATCATTTAGTCCATTTAAACTCGCCCCTTTCTTTACCATTGTTCTGAGAAATCTACTGATTTCATTAGGAATTCATGTGATCTGAAATCTGAGGGACAAAATATTCTCACATAGATTTGGTATTTTTTCAACAACAACAAAAAATCAGATTTTGCAAATTCACCATGTTGCTGCTTGATTTGGAAAGTTTATTATGTGTCTGTGTGAACTGTGCGTCATACACTACACTATTGGCAATATGTTTTTTTGTCCACGAAATTATGCCGAAATATTCCTAAAAATTACAGAACTTTCACAATTGTCCTCAATCTCACATTCAGATCCTTCCAATCAACCACAATGTATAGAACAAAGTCCCCACCCTACATTTTGTTCTTTTACGATAATGCATTTCACTTAAGAAGTATTTCACAATACAGAAGAAAAGATGTCACTACTTCTGTTTCATCAGAATCCCAAATCATTCATGCGCAATATGAGAGACAATGTATGAGTATGTGCTAACGAAATCATTTTCTTTGCAAAATGGCTTCAGAAGGCTTTGAATATTGCACCAGTCATATTAACTACTTTTATTGGGCTTTTTTAAATTGACATTCTTCAAAACATCTTCTTTTGTATCATCAAAAAACTCATAAATCCAAGGCACTCGAGAAGTATAAAAAAAATTAAAAAGCCTTTCTTCACATGGCTTTAGAATTTAAAAACAACACATTTGTGCACCCTGTGTTCTGTGTTCCCTGAGTGCTTTGTTCCCCGACAGCAATGCTGCATTCCTGTCAGCTGGAACGGAGACTGCAGTGAGTGAAACACAGGTCTCAGGTCAGTAGTCATACTAGCTTCAGAGAGAGAGAGTCAGTGGTGACCCTGTGATGGTCAAAGCTTTATTTCACACTGATTCAGGTCTGGAGAAATCACGTCTGACAGGAGTGTTAACCTCTATATGTGTGATCATTAATACACTCACACACACTCACAGACACACTGCTGTCACAAAGCTTTATGGCTAGTGCAACTACACGAAACATCACTGAATGATGGGAAGGATGATTAAGCAATTTATTCTTTATGGCCCCTACTTATTTTCTCAAGGTTACTCCAATCCTTCTCTCTTTCTCTCCCTCTCTTTCTTCCCACCCCTTAATTTCATCTTTCATCGTCACTGCATGTAAATCAAAACTCTTCAGCAAATATATCACACAAACTGCCACATGGAGGAGAAAGCTGGACAGACTAATTAAACTATGGCATGACTCAGCATTTCTTGTGGTGTAAAAAGAAGGATTACTGTACTACAAACCTGCACACATGCAACATCCACAAGTGAGATAGGTATGTTTTCAAAGTAAGTGAACTGTGCAAATTCATCAAAATATATGCTTTTGTGTTCCACTAAAGTAAGTCATACAGATTTTTGTGTGAATTATTCCTAAAGTATACATAATCCTTATCACACTTTGTTTTAACAGAATATTATTTGAAATTGTATAAATTGTGGTTTCTTCAATAAAATATAAAATTAAATAAGTTTTAATTTAAATCTAATTTCTGAAGTGTTTTATTTTAGATTAGAATTATAATATTTTAGAAGATTAATAATAATTTAGTGATTTCAATACTTTTATGGGAAAGTTTGCTGAGTCCCTGTTTGATAACCACTGCTGTAAACAACTTTCTTACTATGAAAATCTGTTAGCATTATAAATGTTGTGCAAATGTGAATCTAATTGTTTTCTGCACTAGAAAACCAACTTATTACATTTTCAAAGAAAAAAACATCATGGGTCCATCTTATATAAGAAAAACTGAATCGACCACTTAAATTTTGAACACTGCTTTCATAATTTGTCCAATAGATGGTTAAACAGGGAGACAAACTTGTGTGTGTGAAGAACAGACAACCAGGCTGGGTTGTGCAGCAGAGTCCTTATTTTCTGTCTCTCATCACACACACACACACACACACACACACACACACACACACACACACACACACACACACACACACACACTGCAAACCACTGTAATGTCAGCTCTCTCATAAGGTCATGCTATGAAACAGATTCCACACTTCAGTTCGGCTACATCCATCACTGAAACACACACACAAACAACACCTACTACATTCACATACCATGTAATCTAATGCCTGAAACCCAAAGGCTGAACTGGGCTGAGAGGCTAGATGTCTCATTGCTTTGATTAATTTCTGCAACAGTCGTGGGAGGAAATACGTTTCATTGCTTAAGAGAAAAAACTACACACATCTGACACACATTTCCTTGAAACTGGATATTTAGTCATATAACATTATACACACAGTGTGATACTAATGTGTGCACATAATATACATGCAAACATCTTATTATTCAGAGTGTGTTCATTTCCAAATAGCATTCTTCCTGCTCTGGTGCATTCACATTTCTTCTGCTGCCACTGGATGAAATTATAGGACAGATTGTGACGTGTGCGACACACACACACACACACACACACACACCACCACACACACACACACCACCTATTTACTCCAAACTCATCAGCCAAAATATCACCAGGACCATTTTGCACATAGCAATGACATTTGAATCTTCTGCTCAGCCTTCCTTTTACTGATGCTCATATTGGTCTCCCGTAAGCTGAAGCAGTGTGGGAATTGAATTCAGATAGAGGTGATGCGGGCCGAGCCAACAGGGTTTAGATGTCAGAGTAGATGGACGGAGGAATGGATTTAAAACAGAAGAATTCCCTCGTGAAGTAAACCATTGCAGGCCTGTGGTTAAGAGACTGAACACATCTGGCTGGCAGACCACCTCCAGAAACAATCCCTCTTTTTCTTTATATACTGAAGAGCCTGAAAATCCTGTTGAAACTCAAGCGAAGGATGGACATTTAAAGAAAGTGTGTATATGCGCACGACAGTCCAAATATTAAGCCTTACATTCCACAGAAAAAAAAGTCACATTAAATGACCATGTTTCTTCATAAGTGCCCAGGGAATACCTTGTTTTTTGTTTTTGACAAATACCATATAAAACTATGATATTCATGGTTTTCTTTTTTATATGGAATGGTTATATCATGTCAATACCGTGTATACACAGCTAAGTGTTGTGAGAGCACCCCTGGGTGCTTCAACAGCGATCTTTAAGAGCAAATTTCCTCCTAAAAGAGCAATTTCTCTAAAGGAGCAGAACTGTGTGTCGGCAAACAGTCCTTTCTGTCCGTGCTCTCCTGATTGCGAGTTTCACATCTCTCCTAACGGCCGGCAAGAGTGCTGCGCTCACGCTGAAACAGCGTTTGTAGATGGTTCATGTCCTGTTTGTGAGGACATGGCCATAAGTGCGTTGCACTCGCTGCTCATTGCTCACATTCTTTTCTAAAAGATAGCGAGTCACCCTGATTGCTTCCTGCTCTGGTCCTTCTACTTCCGGGTATGAGGCTACAGCAATGTGCATCGGTGGAGAGCTGATGGAAGTGAGCGTAGTTCTGTTGGGAGATTCCCCCTTGGCCTCTTGTTCCTCTCACGCTTCGTGTCTTCCGGTTGAGCTGCTGAATGAGTTTGAGAGCTTGTCTCAGAGCAAGTTTAATCTCTCATTTGCCACTCGCAAAGAGGATGAACTGTCTCTTGCAGCATCGGAAAATGGGCTTGAGCCATCAGAAGCTGATGGAAAAACCAGGATTGGTTTGTGGCAATAGACCTGAAGGACCTTTACTTTCATGTCTAGATCCTACGGTTCAACAGTTTTCCCTTTGAGGGGCGGGCATATCAGTACAAGCTTTCTTCCTTCAGGCTGTCCCTGTCTCAGGAATCTCACGGAGATCGCAGAGGCTGGCCTTGCCCATCGCAGGGAAGAGGGCATTCACATTCTCAATTACCTTGACGACTGACTTATCCTAGATCATTTGCGAGAATTGGTTTGCACTCACAGGGACATGGTCCTCGATCACCTAGCCCGATTGGGACTTCAGGTCAACTGGGAAAAGAGGAAACTCTCCCCTGTGCATAGTATCTGTTTTCTTGGTATAAAACTGGACTCGGTTAGTATTACTGCACACCACTCTGAGCTTTGTGCTCAGTCAGTGCTGAAATGATTGAGGTCTCTCAGGCACAAAACAGTGGTCCCTCTTAAACACAGAGGCTCCTGAGGCATATGGCATCCTCAGCCGTGGTCGCGCTGCTGGGACTGATACATATGAGACCGAACAACAGATGCTTTCCAAGTCTGGTGATCTGGTGTTCTTCCCAGGTGAACCTTGAACCCTCAGAGATGTGGCATCGGATCTATGTTCTCCTTACTCCAAGGAGGCCTGGACAGGCACTTTGTCTGCCTAACGTGTATGTGGCCACGATTGCGGCAAACCACAACACCGGGAAAGGCAGATCGGTGAGGAAGCACAATCTGGTCATCAGATTCCTCAGAGGCGCCCAGAGCTTGAACCCTCCAAGGCCACGTCTCATCCCCTCTTGGGATCTTAATGTGGTTGAGTTCAGCACCCTTGATAGAATGACAGCCCTCCTGACTGCGCTCCCTTCTTTCAAGAGGGTGGGGAATCTCCAAGCCTTCTCCGTCAATGAATCATGCCTGGAGTTCAACCCGGCAGACTCTCACGTTGTCCTGAGACCCCAGCCTGGATATGTGCCTGGAATAGCTTGCAAGGTCACCACCTAATCCCTTGCAAGCTATTCCCTCCCAGGAAGGGGACCCCGACCTATCACTGTTGTGCCCAGTGTGAGCCCTTCGCACATACCTAGAATGCACTCAGAGTTTCAGACATTCTGAAGAGTTCTTTATCTGCTTGGGGGACAGCAGAAGGGGAATGCTGTCTCCAAACAGAGGATCTCCCACTGGACAGTGGATGCGTTCCGGACGGCCTATCAGGTCAGATGTCTACCTTGCCCCTGGGAGTGAGGGCTCACTCAGATATCTTTAGAGCTGCAGGTTGGGCTAGACCTGAAACATTTGCCAGATTTTATAATCTGCGGATGGAACCAGTCTCTTCTAGAGTCTTGAACACCAGTTCTTCAACTCAGGAGACTGGCATGACTGGTGTAAAGCTTGCTCACAATTCCTCCCCCCATTGCGGATGCTATATGCGCTCATTAAGTCCAGCTCATGTTCCTTCTCATAAACTCTGGACTACCTTTCCATCACTTAAGCACATGATTAAGCAAGGTTCGGTGGAGCAACTTGCTATTAGAACTAGGGCTGTCGCGATTCGTCGATTTTAGTCGACTAGTCGGTTTTTTTAAATCGTCAACTAACCGAAACATACCGGAAGTGGCGTATTTCACGGATGAGAATCCATAAAACACAGTATTAGACTGTTTTCCAAGGCTGCATTATATATTATACTCATTTAAAATCACAATTAAGCATAATTGTGAATTTACAAATGCTATGACTTTATTAAATAATTATATGCAATGCAGTAGGGCTGCACGATATATTGCATGCAATAGTCATGCGTATCTCTTCAGTGGAAGACGGTTCTGTGATTAGCCGTAAATCTCCTTCAGCTGTTTTCAAAATGGAGCGGCATTTAATACACAGAGCCGTAGATTGCTGACAAGCTACGCAATCTCACGTTCACCATCGCATGTGATGCATCTGCGATTCTGAGCGCGAATTGCGTAGCTTGTCAGTGAACTACGAACTAATTACAGTGGCTATAGCCTATCTGTCATAAATTAATGGCCAAATATTAAAGATTAAGTGGACATTTGAATTAAATGGTGCTTGGTCAATATTAAACAAGCATTAGATTGCGCAGTAATGTGTAAAGATAATCATCATGCCGTCGGCGTCCCCTGCAGGCCTTTGTTGTTATGCATAATCTACATTAGCTCTATTGTTTATTATACATTATGTATTTTTAACATTTTTGTTCAATAAAACCATGATTTCTTGCTTTTGATACTTTATTTGTACTAATTATTATTACATCATTGCTATTATATATGTATTTTTAGTCATTTTAAAAGCTGTTGTAAGCTTAAAAAGTAATTATAATTATAGGGCCCTGTGAAATCGTTTTATTTGCAAATTCATTTTTTTCCATTTAAAATGTTTTAATGGTAAATTAAATTGTATTAATCAAAAAGCCTGTCTAATTAATTGAGTTTTTACCTTTAGAAAATTATATTTTCCATTATTTTCTGGATTCCATTTGAATGGTTCCATTACATTTTAATAATCAAAAGCATCTCCAATTAATTTATTTTATATTAAATATTTTTGCTTTATTATTTTAAAAACGATATACTCAGTATCTCAATTGAGAGTACACCCGGAGTATTTTCATGTGACAACACTGAAGAAACTACACTTTGCTACAATGTAAAGTAGTGAGTGTACAGCTTGTATAAATGTGTAAATTTGCTGTCCCCTCAAAATAACTCAACACACAGCCATTAATGTCTAAACCGCTGGCCACAAAAAGTGATTACACCCCTAAGTGAAAATGTCCAAATTGACCCAATTAGCCATTAGTGTCATGTGACTCATTAGTGTTACAAGGTCTCAGGTGGAATGGGGGAATGGGGAGCAGGTGTGTTAAATTTGGTGTTATCGCTCTCACTCTCTCATACTGGTCACTGGAAGTTCAACATGGCACCTCATGGCAAAGAACTCTCTGAGAAACTCAAAAAAATATTTTTTCTCTACATAAAGATGGCGTAGGCTATAAGAAGATTGCCAAGACCTGAAACCGAGCTGCAGCACGGTGGGTGATTTCACATGAAGCAGCATCTAACACACCAGAGCCGTTGTTCACTGACAAGCTGCGCAAATCCAGGTGATAATGAATGTGGTTTTGCGCAGCTTGTCAGTGAACAATGGCTCTGTGTGGTAAATGCTGCTCCATGTGAAATCATGCACATGATGGAAATTACCAATGATTACAGGACCGGCTTTACTGACAAGATGCGCATTAAATATCACATGTGATATATCGTGCAGCCCTAAAGCCTATAATAAATAATATTTTAGTAGATAAGTCGCGAAATATGGGAAACATTTGGATTCGTGCCAAGTGAGAGAGGTAGGCATCAGTTTCACCTTTAATTTGTTTTTGATTGACTTTTTATAGCCTTTATAGCTATAGCCTTAAGTTTAGAGGATTTGTTGTGGAGAATAATTAAAAAAATCTAGAAAAGATTATGCTGTATTGGCTGGGACTAAGCACAGCGGATAGATACATCTCCTTCTTTCCTTTTTTCTTTTTGTGTAAAGAAAACAGTTTATTATTATTATAGGCAAAGACAAATAAAAAAATAACGTTATTAACTGTTATTTTTTTCTACTCAAACCGGTTTTGGAATGGTAATTATACAGAGGACGCAGGAACGTTGCGTTCGTTTTTTTTTTTTTTTTTTCAAGCCCTGCTGTTTTAACTGTAGCAAAGTGTAATTTCTTCAGTTTGTCACATGAAAATATATATACATATATATACACTGAACAAAAAATATAAACGCAACACTTTTGTTTTTGTCCCCATTTTGTCTATGAACTGAACTTAAAGATCTAAGAACATTTTCTATGGTACAACAAAAGGCCTTATTTCCTCTCAAATAATGTTCAAAATCTGTGTTTATGAGCACTTCTCCTTTGCCCAGATAATTTCATCCATCTCAGGTGGGCATATCAAGATCGAATAGACAGCATGAATTAATGCACAGGTGTGCTTTATGCTAGCCACAATAAAGGCCATTTTAAATTTTGTTTTATCACTCACACAATGCCACATGAACATCCAGTTTTGAGGGAGCGTGCAATTGGCATGCTGACTGCAGGAATGTCCACCAGAATAGCTGTTGCCCTTTGTGAATTGAATGTTAATTTCTCTACCATAAGCCGTCTCCAAAGGGCGTTTCAGAGAATTTGGCAGTACATCCAACTGGGCCTCACAACCGCAGACCACGTGTAACCACACCCCAGGACCTCCACATCCAACATTTTCACCTCCAAGATCGTCTGAGACCAGCCACCCGGACAGCTACTGCAACAATCGGTTTGCATTTGCTAACCAAGAATTTGCTGCACAAACTGTCAAGAAACTGTTCTCAGTGAAGCTCATCTGCATAATCATCGTCCTCATCAGGGTCTCGACCTGACTGCAGCTGAACACCTCTGGTTTGACTTTAAATGCAGACCTTGAGCCAAAAATCATCAACAATGACTTGTACATATGGGTACAGTCATGTCATACACTTCAAAACTGTTGCAACAGGTGCAAATCAATTTTTAAGTACATTAATTATGTTTTCATCTTTTTTGCCACAGTTTGGAAGTGCCAGAGTTTTTCTCTTCTAAAGAAGGAGGTGTCCCAGTACTTTTGTCCAAATAATGAATGTACAAGTCATTGGTGTTTGGTGATGAACAGTTTTTGGCTCAAGGTCTGCATTTAAAGTCACACCAGAGGTGTTCAGCTGGGATTAGGACTTGGCTTCTGCAGACCAGTCAAGTTCTTCCACACACTGACTGAATCATCATTTCTCTTGATCCTTGTCTTATACACAGAGACACTGTCATGTTAGAATAGAAAAGGGTTCTGTCCAAACTGTTGCTATAAAATTAGAAGGACACAATTCCCTAGAATATCATTATATGCTTAAACATTAATATTTCTACTCATGGAAATTACTAAAGTAGTCAAACCTTTCATTAGAAGGGGGTGACCCAATACTTTTGGCAATATATTGTGTATGTATATATATATATATTTTTTTTTTTTTAAGAAATACTGCACATTTACATTTTTCACCTAAATAAATTCTGGTAAATAATATTTATTGTAAATACTCCTTTAAAAAGTGTTTTTTGATTATAGTTTTATTAGTAGTAGACTAGAACATGTGGATATGTTGTCATTCTTATTTTCTTACACTATAAAACTGAACTTTGATTTCAGTGATTTGGACTATGAGATGGACACTTGCTTCTTGCGCTCTATGTTGCACTTTACTTTTGCTTAAAAAAAGGATTTAAAAAAATTTTGTGGATTGAATTTGGTTTAATAAAATATAGTTTAATAAAATATTCTTAAGTAAAATTGTTGATTTTTTGTGGGAAATTAATCATTTAGATTAATCGATAGATTTATCTAAATAAAAATAGTCATTAGTGGCAGCCCTAGAACTCATTACGAGGTAAGTTCCATCGAACTGAACTCTCGTATTGGGTTAGTGCTGAACATGTAGTGGCTCCTCTTGCGGCCCCATGTGTGTATTCTCCACTGAATTGCCCCTTAGGCTCAGTGTTGCCCAAGACAGACACTCGATCTGTCAAGAGGTTCTGGGTTTTGTTTTCGTGCGAACATAGACGCATTTAGGCAGATTGGGGATCGGTGCATTCACTTCAAAGTGAAAGTAACGTTGATCCTCTGCATCTTCAGCGGCTCAGATGTAGGGAGTAAATGACGACTGCTATATGCATTACTACATCCAACTAACATTCAAAAGTTTAGGACCTGTAAGATTTATGTTCTTATTGTTGTTTTTGTAAGTCTCTTACAAAATCTCTTACACTTCAATATTGTGCATTATTATTACAATGTAAAATAACAGTTTTCTATATAATGTATTTTTATATATTATAATAATATATTTTAAAGTGTAATTTATTCCTGTGTAATTTAAAGTGTAATTTATTTCTGAATTTTCAGAAGTCATTACTTCAGTCTCTCATGTCACTTGATCCTTCAGAAATCGTTCTGATCTGATGCTCAAGAAAAATCTATTATCAATGTTGAAAACAGCTATGCTACTTAATATTTCTGTGGACACGGTCATACTTTTTCCAGTATTATTTGATTAATATAAAGTTTATTTTGGAACATTATAAATGTATTTACTGTCACTTTTGATAAATTTAATGAATCCTTGTTACCCTAAAATGTATGTGGTAGTGTACGGTAATATCTTGGATTTTCTTAGACATGTACCATGGTAACTCGAAGCTATTCTTGGTATTCACAGTATTCTACCTCATAGTAAATACCATGGTACATGAAATATGGTAATGCAGATAAGTTTCCATAGTAACATCATGATATGTGGACATGATATGTCTAGAAAGCCATAATGTTATGGTATTTGGATCAAATTATATTCTTGACTTGTCATTTATAGTATATTCTATCTTGGAGAAATACCATGATATAGTAATGCAGTATGTAAAACGGTATAACCATCTAATACCATCAGCCCTGCAACAGTACTTTGTCTATGTAAGGCGTGAACAGTGTGGTTGAGTGTACGTGTGTGTGTGTGTGTGTGTGTGTGTGTTTTTTGTGTGTGTGTTTGCAAGGCACACGTTTCCTAGGAGACAGATTCAACCTTGATGAGACTCATAATATTTAACAGCTAAAATTGTATGGTATTGATAAACCGTATACACAGCAGCAGAGCTAAGGACCCTGGAGATAAGTGCTGGAGATCAGGAGATCTCAACACCGTTTGCTTTCCATCAAAGAAGGGATAAACCAACAGGTCTTAAAATAAAATTGATACACAAGCTAGAAACCTCTAGACCCTGAACACCTGGAGCGTCTTCAAGAGATCATAAAGCACACCCTAAATTCCTACAATGCCCCTCTCCCTCTAAACATAAACAACTAAATAAATATTCCAGTCCCCAGTTTGCCTTACTAGACTCTAGCCCCACTCACTTCTCTTTTACGAGTCTCCCGAAAGCTTATCGTTTAAGGATCATAAACAGTGCTGCAGCCACAAGGTAAACACGTACGCATACACAAGAGCTAGAATGAGAACATTTACACCTGGGGTCTGACCTGCATACACACTAATGCGTCACTATAATGTTGAGCATGAATGATGTGTGTGAGAGAGAAGAGAGACAAAGAGAGAGAGAAAGTCAGGTAAGTGCTGACTTTGCAATTCAATTTCTCTGCCCCTGTCTCCAACTTACTTGTTCTATTCATCTCTATCATTTGCAATTTCTTTCTTTATCTGTATGGCTGCAGACGATTTAGTTCCATTCTTTTGCATTGTATATATTTATTACTATGATAATGGAATTACATACTGTATATACACTGTCTGTCAAAAATTTGAAATAATTACACTTTTTAAAGGTTTTTAAATAAAATCTCTATTTGGTTACAAGAATTAAGAATTGTTTTATTATAGTAAAAACAGTAATACTGTCAAATATTATTTTAAAATAACCATTTTCTATGTGAATACATTTTTAAAAGATTAAAAAAAAATGTAAAAGGTATCTTAAATTACTCCAGTCTTCAGTGTCACATGATCCTTCAGAAATTCTAATATTCTGATTTGGTGCATTATTAATTATAATTTATTATATTAATACTTATCAGGCAGGGACGAGGAGAGGTGAGAATCTAGGTGCATCATATAGTTTCATACAAATGACCAAGAACACAGTCAGGGAAAACGCAACAGCTTACAAGCAGTAAAACAAACGACTGACAAAGCACAAGAGAAGGCTATAAATACAGAGCTGAACCAATGAACTCATGAGTAATCGTGGGAAATAACAAACAGATGGGTGTGGTCCAATATGTAGATGTAGTAGATGTTAATAAAACACAATCTAATAGGTAGAAAACGTAATTCATTTATTGTTAGCTTCCGGTTTTAGTTTTATCCCTTCTAGACACAACTGGAAACATGAGGAGAACTAAATGAAGAAGACACAGAGCTACTATTCTCGCGTAGCCAGACCTTCAGACTGACGGCTGAAGGTCTGGAATCCATGGCAGCTTTTATTGGCCAAGGCCGGCCCATGAAGCCGTTTGACCGACATGTCAAACAACCAATCACAGTTTGTTTTGTTCAGCGTCACATTTCGGGGTATGGAAAGAACCATGGGTGCACACCAGTCTGTAGGGTCTGTCACTGGCTCTATGACCCCGTTTCCTTCCATGCGAAGCAACTCCTCCTTAACTTTTTGTATGAGAGGCAATGGAACTCTGCGTGCCGTGTGTATCGCATATGGCTGAGCATTTTCCTTAAGCTGGATTTTAACTGGTTCTGTTTTAAGGGTTCCATGCTCACCAAATGCATTGTGAACTTCCTCAATACGTTTCACCAGTCCCATTGAGGATGTGAACAGACTTAGCAAATTGTTCACATTTTGTCCATGGATGACATACACAGGGAATGTGTACACACTTCCTTTATATGTGGTACTGACTTGAAATTTCCCCACGCACTCTAGTTGACCTCCAGGACTGCACAGTGTAACATTTGTCTGCTCCAGCATTCTCCTGGGATTAAGCGTGCTGAACGTTTCTTCACACATGATGTTTGCATCTGCACCAGTGTCAATTTTTAAATTAACTGGTTTCTTTCCAATGGAAATTTCCACAGACCACTGCTCATCATTTCTTTTGTAATGGCACCCAGGAAATATTGTGTTTGTGCAACAGTCTCTGTCACTTCTCTAACTGATTTGCTGTGACACATTCTTTCCCAGTGACCCACTTTTTTACATTTATTGCATGTTGACTTTATTGCTGGGCATTTTTCCTGTTGTCTGTGTTTGATTTTACCACATCTTCCACATTTTGGTTCTTGCTCTTTATCGTTTTTACTTTTAAGTTTCCATTTCTGTTTTCCCCTGTCTGTTGCTCTTCCTTGAGCTATCTCTTGTACTGCAGCGCACGCCTCCCCTTGCTGGTGAACTTGGAGCGCTACCTCTTCACACTGGCGCACACTTTGAATGGTTTGAGCTAACGTGAGATCGGACATTAACTGTAGTCTGCGCGACAGTTCTTTATCAAGTATGCCCACGACTATCCCGATCCCGGATGTGTTCATCTCTATGTTCACCAAAGTCACAGTGTTCCGATAAATCATAGAGAGTTCTAATAAAGGTTTCAGCCTTTTCACCAGGGCGCTGTACTCTTTGATAAAAACAGGCTCGCTCGTGAATCACGTTTCGTTTAGGGAAGAAGTACTCGTCGTTTTTTCTTAACACAACGTCAAATTTCTTCTCGTCACCCTCCTCATTAAAGGTGAATGATTTAAATATATGTTCGGCTTAATTTCCCATGGCATAGACCTGGACTTCCCCATCTTCTTTATCCAATTTGGTAGCACTCCGAAAGCGCTGAAAACGTTGTTTCCAGTCAGCCCAATCATTTGGACGATCAAATGGAAAACACTCCGGGGGGTTGAATTTTGCCATCCTTCCGAGGCCGTGTGCTCGTCAAGCACTTCTGACACCATGTAATGATTTCTAATGAACAAACTTGTTTTGACAGAGCAACGGAATCACTTTATTCATGCTGAAAGTCGTGAACACACTCCCAGAACCCAACATGTGCCATTAACCCCGTAACCACTACGTAATCACGTTTTCTTAAAGGAACACACCCATTACAGTGTGTACAGCCAATCCATATATTTTGTGAAAGGATGATGTCATCACCCCACGTTTCGACCCTAGTCAGACACTGCTACGTCATGTAACAGCAACAACAATGGCGGACTTCATGCTTGTGTTCGTGCTGCAGAAGCTACTGAGCCTATTTACTATTTACTTTACAAGGATTTTCTTGTTGTTGTGTTGGGTTTGTATACAGCTTGACACCCACAAAGATCGTTTATCATCAAATGTAGTACAAAGTCTCTAATTTTAGATGCAAATATGATGAAATCAAGAGACATAACAGGTTCTCATTAAGCTAACTTAGGTACATAAACTTCCTAAATTGTTTAATTAAAAAATTCTAACTTGCTCAATTATGAAAGAATCTAGAGTAGAGCAGATGTTAAGAGACCAATATCCTGAAACCCAAAATTAGCATAAGCTGATTTTATAGTTGACACTTGAAAATAGACTGATCACAAACGGTTTCCACTCAAGTCATGTTTTTCTCTACATGTGTGACTTTAGAGATGGTTTCTCTCAAAAATCAATGACCATAGTTGTGGTCATTCATGTTTGACTTGTCCAAATGACTCACCTCAATAAGACATACAAAGCTATTCTTAATTAGATTAAGGATGCATTTGCGTGACATTTACCATAAAAACATACACTTTGTACAATTCAATTTTTTTTCTTAGATATGAAATTGAGTAAAAGTATTCAGTTACTCAAGTATAGTGAAGTAGTACTTCAAGTACTCCTTTGATAATAGTGTCCGCTGGGACCTCACGCATCTCTCTGCTGAGAAAAATATATTAATAAGGATAGCACAGGTGTGTAGAAACAATCTACCTGGCAACATAGTGCCACAGTGTCAATTAAAATCTGAGACAAGGGCCGTTTCTCAATACAAAGTACGCAAAGTTCGGACTTGCGTCCTCGGTAGTTCGGACTTCGCAAGTTCGACTCGGGAGTGTGAACTCCTGAGGACAGGAGGACACAAGTCCGGTAATTCTGAAAATGGAACAGCAGCGTACTTGATAACGTCAGTCAGCTCGCCTCCGGTTATCTACACTGTATTACAATACAACGAAATATCAAACACACTGACTCTTTTTGTTTTCATGTAAACATATCAATAGCCGCAAAAATGTAGTTCAGGGAACGTACATACATTACAGTTAAACAAAATATTATAACAAATAGCGTTGCCTCTTCTGTTTTATAAAAAATATTAATAGTCACACAAAAATTATATCAAACACCACTGCCTTTTCGTTTCCTTCAAAATATAAAACAACTCCCTTTTCATTTTCATTTAAAATATATAAAACAATATGTGGTTTAGGTAATATGTGCACATATACACTGATTATTTTTACTGTATGCATAATAAAATGAAATATGACAAGCACAAGTCTGCTTTTTTTGTTAAATGTCAGTTTTAATGAACAATAATAGCCATTATAAAAGTAGAAATATGATAAGAGACTTATGTAATAGGAAATAAAGACAAAGGCAAACAATTCAGTCAAATGTATGAAAAAAAGTCAGCGCTGTATTACGATTAATAAATAAATAATTTATGAAACATAACTTTGTGCTCAGTCAAACCAATATGACCTGAAAAAATAATAGAACCAAATATTGCCTGTTAGATTTACCCAAAACGAATTTTACCTCATGTTTAACCCGTACAGAGACACCAGAACCAGCGGCAGATGTCAGACGGACTAGCCGCTGTGAGGCTGCTGTCGGCGGATACATGAGCACTGAGCGTCCGGTGATCGCTTGGAGCTCACGCTTCCGAAATCAGCGAAGCACATTTTCAAATAGGCGCTCTATTTATAGATAAACTGCAGATTGAAGTTTTAAACAACTACATTCTCGCCTGAAATACTCTTAGAACTGCATTTCATGACACAATAACAGTAAAATTTTTAACATTTTGCTGGTTTTCCCCTCCGCCATTAATGCTCGCTGATTGGTGCAAAATGCATTCTGGGATACCTGGCTGTCAAGTTTGTACAAGTCACCGCTTGATGCATCCTCGATAAAAGGGGTGGAGCAAGAACACATCCGGGGATTTGAACTGTAATTGGCTAGATGTGAACTTTGAATTGGAACAGTACTTGGGCGACGACAGATGACGTTTCACAAGTACAGACAAGAACGCATATTGAGAAACGGCCAAGGACTTCAATGGCTCACCATGTGCATGTGTGTGCATATTCATACTCTACTCCCTCTCCATATGTTCACATGCAGAAAGCAGTGACAGCGTCAACACTTTTTCAAACACACTCAAGAGGTCAAAATTTTGTGGTGTGAATTTGGCTTACGTGACAGTACAAGCGTAATTTTGACAGACATGCTTGTGTAATACCCACTCGATGACAACTTTTAGCTGACAAACATTTACTGGCAAACGAGGAGAAAAAAAGGAGAACTTCAACGTTTGTACCAAAAACTCAAAGTTTGCATGTGTGTGTGTGAGCGTGTGGATGTGTAGACTGAGCCTTAGACCATCTGTGAGTCTAAGAAGCCAATTTTCCACCCCTGGACCTTCACAACCAGCAAAGTGAGCGCTCTGCCAAGAAAAGAAAGATTTTAATGCCAAGAAAATCCCTTTCCTCTTTCAGTCTGCCATTCAGCCTCCATCTGCGCTGACAGGGACTGGTGTGTTTAGACAGCTCCCTGCCATCTTTTATCATCTGTCCCTTGTCTGCGTTTCAGTCCACAATCCAATGAGAACCGGCAATTAAGAAATTAACTCACAAACCACAATATAATGATTTGATATAGTCCAATTACTGAACTCGGCAAGCCTTTATTTACGTATATGTAAGCAAATCAGGATTGAAAATCAGACAAGGAGATCTAAAAGCATGCCATATGTTGGATGAGGTGCTGGAAAATGTCCTTTTTGGATAAAAGCACTGACATCCATGTAAAGGCATTTTGATGGAACATATGTTTTCATTTTATTTGTGGTCTTTTTGCCACATTTATTCAGACAACAGTGGACAACAGGATTCGAACACAAGCACCACAGCTCAGTGTGTCAGAGCACACAGATTTATCTTTATATTTAAGAAGTAGTAGGCCTACAGCACTCATCAACGGGCAAGAAAATGCAAGCATGCTCTCAGAAAGCATGTATGTGGTAGACATGTACTATTATGACTATGTACTATGTACTAAATATTATGACTATTTTCAGGAAATCATTAATATAAATTAAGTTCTAAAAAGTTTGTACACATGGTTGACACCTTCAGTTGGCATATGCAACACTTTCACGTCAGTTTCTACCTTTATAAATGCAGATTTGTTTCTCAATTTTGAAGAAGGATTAAATCCAATGGAATTTAGGATCAAATCTGAATTTAGAATCAAAATCTATGAATGAAGCATATTGTTAGACTTCAAGGTTTCAGACTTAAAGTACTACTTGAGGTAGTAGTACTGTTATATATATATATAGAGAGAGAGAGAGAGAGAGAGAGAGAGATCACCATGTTCACACTCAAGTCAAGTTTGTCTTCATCACTGTATGTGTGGTGACTGAAGAGACTCAATATCCATTCATCCTTGACCACTCCAAACGTCTTACCTCAGTAAGACATAAAAAACATGTCTTTTATTTATTTATCGATATGACTATAACATTTTCTTTTTTTATGTTATTATTATCATCGAATAAAATTAACAATAAATTATTATTAAATAAAAAATAATAATCAAAATAAGAACTATTACTATTTAAAGATTTCACTACAAAATACAAAAAATAGTATTATGTAAACTAAAGATGATGATGACGATAATGATGAAGACAATAGTATTTTATTTTTGTATGTTTATTTATTTATTTAATGCTTTTATTTTGGCAAAAAAACACAAGGGAGTCCCTAAAGCTTTTTGTTGTAGTTGTTGACTACAGCTGGTTTATATGTTTATTACAAGCTTGAGAAGATGGTTTGTGCGCTGCTAAATCCATGTTTTTAAATGACTCAAACTCACAGCAGAGATGGAATTTGCTTCAAACTGGCTGCTTTGAGACACTGAAAACAGTAAATCATGCACTGCTCACGTTTAAATTAACTCAGTGCAACATTTCCCTTTGATACATGCAGAGCATATATTTAATTAGTAACATTGTGATTTCAGTTTTTATTCAAATATCTCTAAAGCCTCATGTACAAGTCAATTTTCTGCCCATATGAGAACCAAAGCTCAATGTTGTCGAGCACAATGCACTAACCGTCAAATCAACACTTTTTGCCATCTTTGTAAATGATGTGTGGAGAAAGAATAGGAAACTAATATTGCAAGCCAGGTTTAAACCTCCATTGCTCGCATGAGAACCACAGGTCCAAGAATATGTACTAACCACAAATACAGCTCTGAGAAAACCAATATCTTCCTTTGTCCATTTAAAGAAATCCATAAAGATATTTCATAAAGAAAGCCACAGAGTCTCAGATTGCCATGTGAAATACAGTCTGTGCAATGCAAAGAAGGTCCATTGAGCAAATGTCTGCTGTATTGAACCACCTTTTTGATGACTGAACAAATGCAGAAGGCCAAACACACCAACATTCCTCTACAAAGGTCACCTTAAAGCCTGCTGAATTGATCAGAGAGAGAGAGCATGTGAGAGGGAGAGAGAGAGAATGAATCTGACTCCAGAGGACGAAGTACATCCTCTGCTGCAGTGACCCACTAAATAAAACCACTCAGGCAAATGATGTGCATGAGTTTAAAACTACATACAAACCGCTTTCAACTTCAAAGATGGAAGCTAGACTTTGGGGAACAATGCCTTAGCTAACCAAAATACTACCATGAATGCTATTGTATGTCTGAATAGGAAGCAGTGAAACTGGCAATTTGTGCCGAACAATAGCGCATACATTAGCTAACATTTTGTATGTAACGTGGTGCAGAGCAGAGCCCGCTGGGACAGATTAGTCATGAGCTGTCATGGAGGAAAACATGAACCATAATGGCTGCACATCTGTCCTGTGTTAGCGGCAGCCGTACTGGATCAGCAGGAAGCTAGTAGAGCAGGAGCTGTTAGTTTAAGTTATGACGAGATAAATCTAACACATCACAGCTTTTTCAGACTTTCAGCTTCTCCAAAATGTATATTTTTCCAGCGCCACAACATGGTGTGGATGCTGTAGCCTGTTAATAAGGACAACAAAATTAATATTGATTCAGAAACTATATTTAAGAGGTTAAGAAATACATTATCATTCAAATGTTTGAGGTCAGTACAGTAAAGACAATTACTGTATAATGTTAAATGATTTTATTTCAAATAAATTCTGTTCTTTTGAACTTCCTATTTATCGAAGAATCCTAGAAAGGAATGTTTCCTGAGCACCAAAATAGCATATTAAAATTATTTTTGAAGATCATATGACATTGAAGACTGGAGTAATGGCTGATAATTTTGCATTTTAAATTGTAATAATATTTCAGAATATTACTATTTTACTGATAAAATACATGCAGCCTTGGTGATCATAAGATACTTTCAAAAACATACAAAAAAATTGTACAGACCCTAAACTTTTAAACATTGTGAAATTGTGATCACTGACTCATGCTTCTTAGAAGCATTCTAAGCTTTTTTGTAACTTTTTTTAACGTTTTCAATGCACATATTCTACAAACACATTTCACAATGATGAAATAATACAGCAGTCCATCCTTTATATAGAACTTCTAAGGCTGAATTCACTTCAATCCATAATTCATCTGCTATTACTTATTAATGTCTCTTTTCACAGACAGACACAGTGAGAAATCAACAAATCCCGAGGAGCTCAGAGGATGACAGGAGAACAGTTTGAAAGATTAGATTTGCTATTAACGTTAGGCACGTGGACACCCAAACACTGTGCCAATATGCATGATGTTTAATTTAAAAACCAACTGCAATAATAAGAATTTCTTATTTCCTTAACTGCTGGAGCTTCCACTTCTCTGTAAAGGCTTTCCACTATGTTGGAACATGGCAGCTGGGATTTGTTCCAATTCACACACAGTAAAGACAAGCACTGATTTTGGCTGATGGGCCTTGGCGTGCAGTCTGCATTCCAAATCATCCCATAGGTGTTCACTGAGGTCCAGCTCTGGGCTTTGTGTTGACTAGTCCAAGGTTCTACTACTGACTGAGTACACCATTGACTCCTCTGTGCACAGGGGCATTGTCATTCTGGAACAGAAAGGGACCCCTTCCCAAACTTTTGCCACAAAGTTGGAATCACAGAATTTTCTAGAGCACTGACTTTTACGTAATTTGTAAAGATCTCAAAAACTGCTTGCCACACTCACATTTAAACAACAAATTTCAAATTAGCAACAAAATCTGACAGTAACTGTCCCATAAATGTTAACATTAAAATATGCATTTATTTCAGGTTTGTCCAGCCAAGTAACCAGAGCATGACTTTACTAATTGGTGATTTATTCAGAAAACGGGACTTACTCCACCATATTGTTCATTGCATTCTCTTACATTCAGAGTAATACAAGTGCACCGTCTTGGAAAATGTAAAGTCTTTGAGTGTGAAGCGAAATAGCAGGCAAGCTTTAGGGCATACAGTAGCCACTGTATAAAAAAAATACAAAGTTGAGCCAACTTAAAATTTTGAGGCATCCAGCTTCAGCAGATTTTTGTTGTTTTTAGTTTTCAACAAAAAGTCAACTTGACAATCCCAGGTGTCCCGATTTAAGTTTAAAGGTTATCTTCTCAGATTTGTATGTGGTGTAAGGTGTGTTAAGAGTAGAGATTGACAACAAAAATATTTAAGTTCCATTATCGGAAAAGTCCCCTTCGGAGTATAACGAGTGAAATGTGTTCTCTGTATTTGATCCCAGGTAATGTCCCGATTATCTTGGTGGTTCTAAAGGTTATCTTCTCAGATTTGTATGTGGTGTAAGGTGTGTTAAGAGTAGAGATTGACCGATATATCGGTTTACCGATATTTTTCCCGATATTTAAGCATTTTCCATTATCGAAATATCGTTATGAAGTTTTTTATAGTTTGAGTATAGTTCTGTGTGTTCTCTGTAAATGTGCATAGCATGGGTAACTCACCGCAGCTGTGTAACAGCAGTTTTTAACATAATTTATTAACATTTACTATAGAACCATTATTTTGCCAATAAACATCTAAATAAATACATCTCTATCGAAATTAATTATTATCTCCGCAAGCGATCGCAGTTTGAGTATAGTTCTGTGTAAATGCATAGATAAACCGCGCTGTCAGCAGTTTTCATAATTTAGAATGACAAAAACATTTTAATAATTCTGATAAAACGTGCCAGTTAAGAAATGCAATAAAATATGATGTTTTGTTTGTTATAGCTTATTTCAATATTCCAGAGAATATTATTCAGTGAATTAACATTATCCAGTGAATTATTATTCACTCTTTAGTCTATTAAACAGCGTATAAACCTAAAGCTGATACGACTTCTGTCCTTTATTTTCTCCGTTTGAAAACATTAGACATTATTTTGCTTACTGTTAATATCAGTGTTGCTGATGATGCTTTTTATAAATAAAATGTTTTTATTGTTGTAATTTTAAGATTAAATTTTACATGAAAATGTAAATTTTCAACAGTTTTTTGTTGTTGTTAAGATGACTGAAAGGAGGAAAAACCAAAGCTAAGAATGGACTTACTTCACTCTATTTATTTACTTTATAACAGTAAATAAATATCGGTTCTGCATATCGGTTATCGGGTACATAAACGTACAAATAATCGGTATCGGTTATACAAAATCAATATCGGTCGATCACTAGTTAAGAGTGAGTTAACATGTTGAATATTTACGATCAGAAATCCTGATGTGTGGGGGGAACCCTGAGGACAAAAGCGGGTTTGATCTGCAGATTATTACGTGAAACGAAAAGATATCCAATCAGAAAGCGAGCTGACGGAAGCATAACAAACTGAAACAAACACATGTCATGGCGCAGCACAAAAGGATTTGGACACTATCATCACAATTTTTTACTGCCATTACCAAAGACTGGGACTTTGCCATTACTTTAAAGCCTTAAATCCATTCTTTGAATAATTTGTAATTATTTATACTTGTTTAAGGAAATGTAATTTTCTTATTGATTTTCTTTTTTTATTATTGTTTTCTGTTTATTATTGCATTTGATGCAATTTATATGTTATTGTCCTTGCATGTTCTTTGTTCTAAAATCGAAATAAAAATATTAATCTTGTTTATACTCAAATCTCCAGAAATTTTGCGAGATTTCCCGTTTTCAACTCTGGTTGAAAATCTGTTGGTGTGTGGTGTGCTGTCTTCGTCACATCGCAGCACACCACACACTATAGGAGCAAAACGGTCAAATCTATGATTTTTTTGTCCTCATGTGTGTGGTCTCTCACATTTTGAAGATCTTATAAGATTTTAAAAATCGTTTAGTGTGTACCCAGCATAAATTGAGAGAACTCAAAAATCTGCTGAAGCTGGTTGCCTTAAAATTTTAAGTTGGCTCAACTGTTTTTTTTGTTTTTTTTACAGTATACTTTGTTATAATAGCATCTTTAACGGACCACTCTGTTGCTGTAAAAAAATCTAAAGTTGAGAAAACTTAAAAGTTTAAGTCAACCAGCTTCAGCAGGTTTTTGAGTTTTCTCAACTTCTTGTATTCAGTTTATACAATAAAAACCTGAGAAACTTAAAAATCTTCTACAAAAATAAGTTGAGAACTCACAAATCTGCTGAAGCTGGTTGACTTAAACTTTTAAGGTTTCTAACTTTTGCTTTTTTACAGTGTAATGATGAGCATGCATCCCATCATCGGTCCATCATCTTGTCACAGTTAACATCCTCCACATTTCATTTAGATTAATTTCCTATATTGGAGAGAAATTAAGTAGCATGTTGATCTGCCAGTTGTGTATCTTTCAAGCCAAAGAAGAAATCTCCTCATGTGTTAAAAGTTAAAGTATCTTCATAAAAGCTCAAAATGTTGTTGCAGATGAAATGTCGATAACACTAAACAAATATTTCTCATCAAACCTCTTTATCTAAAACGCTACTTAACTGTCAGTCTTGCATATCCACCATGTCTGTCATTTTTCAACGCTTGTTATTTGCATTTGTAGTTCTAACCAAATCTTTGTTCAACAAGCAAATTATTGTGGGTAATATTCACCATCAGAGTGTGAATTAAATTTTACCTCTGGGATAATCATGTCAACATACTATGAATAACGAATACTATTTAGGACAAATAGTATGCGAATTGGGTGCAGCTTACAAGGGAACATAAAATGTATAAATCATTTGTAATAAGCACTGCAATATTTCATTAAAAAATGTCCATTTTGATTTCATGGTGACTTAGCTAAATAAATACCCACCACTAATGTGTAAAAAAACACTTGAACAATTTTGTTTTCTAGCAGTGCACAGCCTGCACACACAACACACGAAGATAATCACTGCTCCTTAAACAAGGGAAACAGAATAAAGGACAAAAAATCAAATGCAAGGACATGCTGCACATCTCCATTCTTCTTGTTTCTCAGCTCTCTCTCTGTTCTATCTTTAGTGCTGGGTCATCAGAAACTAATTAAAAATACAAACATGCAGGGCTTTGGAAACCTGCAGCTTCTGTGGGTGTATCTGGTAGGGAATGTATCTATTTTCGTTTCCTCATCTCCTGCTTGAATCAATCCACCTGAAATCTGTCCACAGAGACCCTGAATGTATACATGAATTCTTAGTAACAAATAACCTAGCTTTTTTACCTCTATTTATAACATCTAACTAGAAACTGGATTTCTTTTTCATGAAATATTTTTTCATGAATCAAAGGATTTAGATTATACCAAAATAGATTAATCTATTTTCCCATAAAGAAACATTTTTATAAAATTCGAAAAAAGCTCAAATACAGTACAGCTGTTGAAGTTTCATTACTAAGTGCATATACTTGTGCTCCACGCTCTAACGTATATGATAAATGTTCCATTGTGAACGCATATATGCGCGAGCATGTAGTTTACGATAAATATGTAATTACTTAAGCTATTTACCAATATGATACAAAAATACTTACAGAACAGTACTTTCCAGAACACTTTCGTTTCCTGTTAAGTAAATCAACAAAACCCACCTCTCCATACTTCCTTTGCCAGAATAGCCGGACCAAGCAGGAAATATATTTATCATGCATATGAAAACAACTTTTAGTTCATTATCGATTATTTCTATCAAAACTATCGGCACTCGCAGGCCAGTCTGAACCCCGTGCTTTCCTGCTGAATGAGTCCGCATTTTAAAAGCGTTTATGGGCTGATTCATTTCCCTTTTACCGCATAACTGTCTGCGAACTTGTAGCTGCAAGTATTTCTAATGGGCTTCAGCTGTCAACCAAAATAACCCCACATCACAGCGCGTGAAATGAGTTCTCTTACCTGGCGGGTTAATAGCTGCTCTTCACTTATTTCGGATGTAAATCGCACATTTAGTAGTTGAACATATCCGGGCTCTTTAAACTCTGATTATAATCGCGTGATTCACTTTTGGATGACAAGGCGTGGAGTAAGACTAGCCCTCAAAAGTGTAGCAGTGCTTTTCTAAGTAGAATTTGTTCTTAATGTATGCAAAAATATCTGATCTCTCGCTTTAAAACGTGGACTTTCCCCTCACATAACGTTATTTAAGGGGGAGTTACTTTATTTCGAATGGGTTTACTTATGATTGTCCATATTAATACAAAAGTTGCACTTTTTAAAAGTTGCACGTGTTCTTGTGCGACAATAGTTCATAAATAATGTGGCGAAGGAGCTGGCGACTGTTTAATAATTTAATTTACTACACTTTTAGGGGGTGAAAACCCGTGTTTCCATCTAGTGGATATCGATGGTTGTCCAGATAATTTGGTTTTAATCTAGGCTACAGTAGTTTCAAAGATTTTCTTAGAAATGTTAAAAATCTCACAATATGTTGTTGTTGTTTTTTTTTTACTTTTCTCATAATACATTTGTAGATGCAGCAGTCGAGATCACCATGGGTCATTCAACATCCATCCATTTTAAAGTGAAGTGAAAGCAAATGAGTAAAAATGTCCACGACATTCTAATTTATTGAGATGCACCGGTGTGTGTGTGTGTGTGTGTGTGTGAATAAAATGAAATCTAAAAGACTTTCAAATCACATGAGCCAATATTTTATTCACAATAGAACATCGAGAACATAACTGTTTAAACTGAGAAATTTTACACTTTTATCCACTAAATGAGCTCATTTCAAATGTGATGCCTGCTACTACGTGTCTCAAAAAAAAGTTGGCACGGGGGCAACAAAGGGCTGAAAAAGCAAGACATTTTGAAAATATTCAGCTGGGAGAACATCTAGCAACTAATTATGTTAATTGATATCAGGTCTGTAACATGATTAGCTATAAAAGGGATGTCTTAGAGAAGCAGAGTCTCTCAGAAGTAAAGATGGGCTGAGGCTCTCCAATCTGTGAAAGAGTGCGTTAAAAGATTGTGGAATACTTTAAAAACAACGTTCCTCGACGTCAAATTGCAAAGGCTTTGCAAATCTCATCATCTAAAGTGCATAACATCATCAAAAGATGCAGAGAAACTGGAGAAATCTCTGTGCATAAGGGACAAGGCCGAAAGACCTTTGTTGGATGCCCGTGGCCCTCAGATGACACTGCATCACTCATCGGCATGATTCTGTTATTGACATTACTAAATGTGCCCAGGAATACTTCCAGAAACCACAGTCAGTAAACAAAATCTGCCTTGTCATCTGCAGATGTCAACTAAAGCCCTATCATGCAAAAAGGATGCCATATGTGAACATGGTCCAGAAGCGCCATCGTGTCCTGTGGGCCAAGGCTCATTTAAAATGGACCGTTTCAAAGTGGAAAAGTGTTCAATGGTCAGGCGAGTCCAAATTTGACATCCTTTTTGGAAATCACGGACACCGTGTCCTCCGGGCTAAAGAGGAGGGAGACCTTGCAGCATGTTATCAGTGCTCAGTTCAAAAGCCAGCATCTCTGATGGTATGGGGGTTCATTAGTGCATACGGTATGGTAGCTTGCATGTTTTGGAAGGCACTATGACTGCTAAAAGGTATATAAGGTTTAGACGACGTGCATTTCAGCAGGACAATGCAAAACCACATACTGCAGCTATTGCAGCAGCATGGCTTCATAGTAGAAGAGTTTGAGTGCTGAATTGGCCTGCCTGCAGTCCAGATATTTCACCTTAGAGAACATTTGGTGCATCATTAAACGAAAAACACGTCAAAGACGACCACAAACTCTTCAGCAGCTGGAAACCTATATCAGGCAAGAATGGAACCAAATTCTCAAACCAAAACTCCAGAAACTCATAACCTCGATGTCCAGACGTCTTCAAACTGTTTTGAAAAGAAGAGGAGATGGTTACACCGTGGTAAACATGCCCCCATCCCAACTATTTTGAGACCTGTAGCAGGATACAAATTTGAAACGAGCTCATTTTGTGCATAAAATTGTAAAAATAAAAAAATTATGTTGTCTATATTATATTGTGAATTAAATATTGGCTCATGTGATTTGAAGGTGATTTTAAAGTCTTTTGGTTTTCATTTTATTCAAATTAAAAAACGCCCCAACATTTCCAGAATTCGGGTTATATAATATAACATAATACATTATATTTCTATTTAATTTATAATCTTATAATACAACTAAAATAACCATAGTAAATAATATCTAAAATTATTTGAATCCTTATGAGACAAGCAAACACAATAACAAACTGAAAAGTCTTTCTTTGCGCCTTCTGTTTTCAAAATTACACAAAACAGGAAGACAGCCAGGAAGTGGTAAAGCATTTCATCTGTGTAATCAAGACTTAGTCGTGTTAGTCATGAAGGGGAAACGCTAAAAAAAGTCTGTATGTTAAATACGTAGGATTATTTTAATCTAAAAGTGGAATTGGAAAAGCCGAACGTGAGGTGTGAGGTTGTGTGAGACTTCCAATGTGTGATCAGCAAGTTCAAAGGTTAGGTGACCTTACAGAGGAGCTTCTGTTACACTGTCTTTTACCATGACAAGATCAAGTGCCTTCAAACTCGGCCTCCTCTTCTTTCTCATCTTCATCTTGTGTCTACCAGAGTTTTTTTCAAGTAAGTAAAAAGAGTGGAGTAAGATGGCTTGGGGTCTTCGGGCAAGCATGAGTGAGGGAAATGGGGCAGCGGTGTGGGTTTGTGAGAGCACGTGCGTTTCAGAGCAAAGCATGTTAAATGATTGTATAATTGACAGTATGAAACATAAGTGTTGTCCATGTCTTTTAGAGATACACTGTGAGGTATATGTGCAATGTTACCTTTTGTATGTCAAAGTTTAAATTGGGATAAAACAGTTGGCATTCACTCCAGTGACTACATCAATGTGATCTGGACATGGTATGGTAAGAGGTTAAAGCGTGTGTGTGTGTGTGTGTGTGTGTGTGTGTGTGTGTGTGTGTGTGTGTGTGTGTGTGTGTGTGTGTGTGTGTGTGTGTGTGTGTGTGTGTGTGTGTGTGTGTGTGTGTGTGTGTGTGTGTGTGTGTGTGTGTGTGTGTGTGTGTGTGTGTGTGTGTGTGTGTGTGTGTGTGTTCAGTGTTTTACACGATTTAGATCATCCCCACTTTGTACTTTTGACATACAAGCTATGTTAAGTTGGTGTGTTGTGTTCTAACTTTCAGACAGGAAATGTCACTCTAACTTACCAAAATCAACATAAAACCCTCTAGTGTTTGAGAAAAAAGGAATAGCTCCAAAAACATTTTAAAAACTTAATAACCTTTCTTTTAGTGTTTGTGGAGCTTGTAAGTGATGTCAGATGATAGATAGGTCAATGATCTCATTAAGAAATTGTAAAAAATAAATGTAAAAAATCATACATATGACTTGAATACACCTCTATTATGACAAACGTGTTTTTAATTTTCGAATTAAAAAAAAAAAAAAAAAAACGAAACAGTGTGATACAACTGTCCTGAAATCATATTTAAGGGGGAAAAAAGCCTCATGGAATTACTTACTAAAAAAGAAAATGTAGCTAGTTATAGGGATAATGTTTTAATATTGTTTTCTTTTTTTATTAAAAATGAATATTTATTTAAAAAATATATATATATTAATATTTGAAAAGGTTTTGTCCACAAAATGAGGTTTAAATATTGGGTAATGGATTAAAAAGGATTTTCATTTTCTTTGCGGAAATGTATTTTAAATGTAATGTGTTTTAACTTCTTCTTAATCTTAAGAGCATCTCTTTTTAATTTATTTGGTTCTCAGGCATATCACAAATTGAGTTTCACTGTGAGCCCATTGACCCTTGCACACCTAAGAATGATGCACAAGTGTGTGCTCCATCTGGTCCTCCATGTGTGACAGAAATGATAAATACCAGCAGTCAACACACACGTTCTGAAGGCTGGTATCTGTGTAAGACTGAAATGGATTTGCAGCTTCTCTACAACAATTACCTTACAGTCAGGTGAGATAGTTGTGTATTATGATTTCATGTTTGAATATTACTGCTGCATGTTTATTGTCTACAAAGTAATAACTGTGTGCATGTTGTACATTTCATAGAAGAGCATGTGATGGTGCTACTGATAATGAAGGCAGGAAATCTCTCTGGATGGAACATTAGTGAGTTTGCGTTTCTCAACAACACCGATCTATACACTGGTCCCCAAAACGACCAGAGACTGTTCTATTGCTACCTCCCACCAGACAACAGCAAATGTCCAGATCTGAACACATCCATGCAAGAAAAAAACACCAGCCCTCCAACACAAAACACCTCCATTTTAAAAACCACTACTTCTGCGAACCCAACTGCCTTTTCACTAAAAACAACTACACTGTCTTTCCGAGCAACAGCTTCTACAGATGAGCTGAAGTGTCAACCAACCAGCAGCCGTTTCCTCTTTTACTACCAGGAGAACAATGAAACAGCAAGATCTGCCGCATTACCAGTGACCCAAACAAGAAAAGGTGAGAAACTGTCAGAAAAATTGTATCTACCACTATGCCATGCTACACACAAAACAGAAGACAATAAACCTGATCTTAATTATTTAAAATACAATTAGGCTATATTCCTCTTGTCAGTTGATCTAAATGTATTACTATTAGTATTATCTGAACACTAAGACTGCAGTATGAAGCACAAATGTGACCCTGGACCACAAAACCAGTCATGAGCAGTGTTGGGGTAACGCATTACAAGTAACACGAGTTACTTAATAATATTACTTTTTTCAAGTAACTAGTAAAGTAACGTATTACTTTTTTAATTTACAAGAAAATATCTGAGTTACTTTTTTCCCATTTATTGACTGACAGTGCGCTGTGTGAACATGATCTTACTGTAGTTCTAGACTAAATGTGAATGTGCATTAATTCATCCCACTTCAAAAAACTCAGTATTCATCAGATTCAGTCGGGTTAAAACTGTGAAATGCAAACTCAGAATATGACACAAACCTGCAATAATTAAATATGTTAAACAACACAAATGTATCTAATCCCATTTTATTAAACAATGTCTTTGCTGCTGACCTTTGATGATCCAGTTCAACCATACTAATAAAGCAAAAATTACTTTAGATAAACTAACAATTGTGCTTAATAGTTTTTTATTGCTGAAGATTGTTGAACCTTCTTCTCCTGCGTTCTACTGTACAGACGTGATTTACTCTTCCTTCAGCCTGAGGTTTATTCATTACACGTGTTGGTGTGAAAGGGCTTTTACATTTGCTATAAATAGAACTTTTTGTATTAAAAACAAACAATCAAGCCCTCCTCATATTTCAAAAGTAGCGTGAAAGTAACGCAAAAGTAATGTGACGCATTACTTTCCATAAAAAGTAACTAAGTAACGTAATTAGTTACTTTTTTTAGGGAGTAACGCAATATTGTAATGCATTACTTTTAAAAATAACTTTCCCCAACACTGCTCATAAGGTCCATTTATTTCAATTGAGATTTATACGTCATCTGAAAGCTGAATAAAGTTTTCCATTGATGTATGGTTTGTTAATCTGAGGGTGCAAAAGAAATCAAAATATTGAGAAATTTGCCTTTAAAGTTGTCCAAATGAAGTTCTTAGCAATGCATATTACTAATAAAAAATAGTTTTTAATGTAACATGTTTACAAAAACATCCCTTTACACATTTTTGTAAATATTTTATTACAATATATTGCTATTCATTCAAGTGACAACACAATATGAAGAAATGATTACACTTTGTACTACAACAACATGTAAAGTAGTGAGTGTACAGCTTGTATAACAGTGTAAATTTGCTGTCCCCTCAAAATAACTCAACACACAGCCATTAATGTCTAAACCACTGACCACAAAAGTGATTACACCCATAAGTGAAAATGTCCAAATTGGGCCCAAAGTGTCAATATTTTGTGTGGACACAATTATTTTCCAGCACTGCCTTGACCCTCTTGGGCATGGAGTTCACCAGAGCTTCACATGTTGCCACTGGATTCCTTTTCCACTCCTCCATGACGACATCACGGAGCTGGTGGATGCTAGAGACCTTGCGCTCCTCACCCTTCCATTTGAGGATGCCCCACAGATACTCAATAGGGTTTAGGTCTGGAGACATGCATGGCCAGTCCATCGCCTACATTTAAATTTACATTTATGCATTTAGCAGACGCTTTTATCCAAAGCGACTTACAGTGCATCCAGGCTATACATTTTTTGTCAGTATGTGTGTTCCCTGGAAATTGAACCCACAAACTTTTGCACTGCTAACGCAATGCTCTACCACTGAGCCACTGGAACACACATCTCACCTTTACCCTCAGCTTCTTTAGCAAGGCAGTGGTAGTCTTGGAGGTGTGTTTGGGGTTGTTATCATGTTGGAATACTGCCCTACGGCCCAGTCTCCGAAGGGAGAGGATCATGATCTGCTTCAGTATGTCACAGTACATGTCGGCAGCACTCATGCAGCCCCAGACCATGACACTCCCACCACCATGCTTGACTGTAGGCAAGACACACTTGTGACCTCACCAGGTTACCGCCACACACGCTTGACACCATCTGAACCAAATAAGTTTATCTTGGTCTCATCAGACCACAGGACCTGGTTCCAGTAATCCATGTCCTTAGTCTGCT
This sequence comes from Ptychobarbus kaznakovi, assembly GCA_027422405.1. Classification (NCBI taxonomy): domain Eukaryota; kingdom Metazoa; phylum Chordata; class Actinopteri; order Cypriniformes; family Cyprinidae; genus Ptychobarbus; species Ptychobarbus kaznakovi. The sequence continues at coordinate 26,609,104 of CM049799.1, forward strand.
TGTCTTCAGAAAACTGTTTGCGGGCTTTCTTGTGCATCATCTTTAGAAGAGGCTTCCTTTTGGGACAACAGCCATGCAGACCAATTTGATGTAATGGGCCTCATTTACGAAACGAATGTACGACCGAAAATTGGGCGTACGGTCGTTTCTACGCAAAACTTGGAATATTGAATATTAACAATATGGAGGTGAGCGGTGGCTGCGATCAAATCTCACGTCAGGTCTGAGCTCGTGTACGCATGTTTTTGAGTTAGCCTGAAATTGCGTGCAGCGTAGAGAATTTCGGAAAATTGTATAATGACAGCATTTTGTTCATTTAGATTGTTTTCCTAAATCGACAAACAAAGCTTTTTTTCAGGGCTTTAGCTTTATATGCGCAAATAGCAGCATAAACAACAGACCATGAGGAATCACACATCGTCGTATCACGCACCTGCAGCGCTTGTGTGAATGGAGAAAAACTGAAATTATAAAAGGAATAAAATAAATAGGGCTACACAAAATATATTTATCTTAATTAACAGATTAACAAAAGAAAAGAACAGTGCAACAAGTATAGGCATCTTTCGTTTTTGTGACACTCTTAATGCATTTTATTTGGTTTCTTTATATCTTTATTTTATTAAAGTTAACTGATCGGTGATGCAGGTGCCTCACATGCACACACACAACATTTCAGCGTTACTAACTTGGTATTTCAGCCATTAATCAAACTAAAATGCAGTCAACCAAACATAAAAGTTACACTGCACAACTTACAAGGTCCACTTTAAAATCAGCGTGCAGCGCCGAAATAAACATTTTTACGCATGTGAAGGATATTTTACGTAGATATTGGAACACAAGTACAAAGCCTTGTTTACATCATAGATAATAGTTTAGCAACCAAATGTTACATGGCAAAAATGGAAACTTTTGGATGTCGAATAAGAGAGGCTTGTGAGCCCAATGCCGCTTAGTTTCGCTTTAATAAATTCATTTTAGCTTGACGTTGTAGGCTATTCTGTTCATAATGAATGCCACTATAACCCAATTTCTGTTTTACTTCATAGTGTAATATAAAATTTAATAGCTACTCATTTTTTCATTGTTGTTCTGTAATACCGTTACATTTGAAGGGTTTGTTGTGGATTAATGAGAACTAAATAATCTATATAGTGTTTATAATATTTTTACATGTTTCGTTATATTTACTGGTATTTAATATACATATAATTTAATGCCATTGTTTGCAATTATAAGGTTAAAGAGTGTTTTTAGAATAAGATCAATTTCTCTTTCATAAGATTACTTCCTCTTTTTGGAAGATGTTATGTTTCTCCGTGTCGTAAACTCTAGGGGCAAGGCTTCTAAACCGGGGTGTTTTTAGGGGCGTAATATTCAAATTACTATTTTTTTATTTTTTTCATACAATCTCTGGATATGACGCTGAGCACGAGCACTCAACTTCTTTGGTCGACCACAGCGAGGCCTGTTCTGAGTGGAACCTGTCCTGTTAAACCGCTGTATGGTCTTGGCCACCGTGCTGCAGCTCAGTTTCAGGGTCTTGGGAATCTTCCTATAGCCTACGCCATCTTTATGTAGAGCAACAATTATTTTTTTCAGATCCTCAGAGAGTTCTTTGCCATGAGGTGCCATGTTGAACTTCCAGTGACCAGTATGAGAGAGTGAGAGCGATAACACCAAATTTAGACATTAATGGCTGTGTGTTTAATAATTTTGAGGGGACAGCAAATGTACAGTGTTATACAAGTTGTACACTCACTACTTTACATTGTAGCAAAGTATAATTTCTTCAGTGTTGTCACATGAAAAGATATAATAAAATATACATAAATGTGAGGGGTGTATTCACTTCTGTGATATACTGTGTATATATATATATATATATATTCCCAACACATACTTCTACACTGTGATTGATTTTCAGTCTTTCCAGTCTGAAGTCTGAAGTCTTTCCACATCTCTCATAAATTCCTTTTGAAGGAGAACTGAGTCTGTCTTTTATCCTGTCTGTTGATTAAGGCATGGAAGGAGACAGCAGGACTTCATAATTCAAACTAACTTTTGATAAATATATTTTAAATTATACTATATAAAAAAGTGTTTGTCTTATCCAAAACCACAAATCCTTTCAGACAGCACCCTTCCAGACAAGGTTATTTGAGTTAATGTACGTGTAAAATAAACTTGGCGAGACAAAGGAATAGTGAAAATTTTGTGCGTCTGTTGCTATTGTACTTAACTTTTCTTGTTGTTAGGTGGCCGGTGGTGTATGATTACTTCAGTATGGTTGGCTCTGGTACTGACTGTAGTTGTGGTAACCCTATTGAGTGTGGGCAACCTGATCTTTAAGAGCAGAAAACGTGAGTATCACTTATACAAAGCAAATCTAGTCAGGCCCAACAGACATTTTCAACTTGTAATCCATAATTACAATATAATTGAGAATTCTGTGTGGATCTCATTTTGGTCTTCGCACTTTAGGAAATTCCCGTTTGGTTGCATCTGTGCCAGTTTCAGCCCATAGACATCAGCGCAAAGAGCTCAGTAAACAAAAAGAAAATTGTGAGTGACACTGACAAGTTTATAGAGCTGCAAAGTTTTTTCTATAATTGCGCTAATCAATTCTCTCATTTTTACTTTCAGTAATGAGTGCTGTCCCTGATGTGTCCATAGCAATGTGCCGCATAAGTGGTAAGCAAGTGTCCTTGTTAAAGCAATCATTCATCATTTGTGTAAATAAATAATTACAAAAAAGTACCATGTCAGGTACCATGGTAACATGGCACTGAGTGATTGCCACATTCATAATAATATAAATATGATATTTAAATGCTCCTCCAAGGATCTTCAAAGACTTATTCAAGTCAAGTTGCATTTATTTAGCGCTTTACACAACACAGATTATTTCAAAGCAGCCATTGATATACCATAGTATTACCATGGAGCATGACCTTAAAAACCATGGTAAATACCATGTTAAAAAATAGAACTGGATAAAGGGAACTGGTTAATATTTTTACTTGCAGAGATTGCTAATAACCAGGGTTTGTGGGTCATATTTTATATCGTTTTTATATTTTTCATTGTTTCATAGTTATTAAAGGTTGTCTCCTTCATCTCTACAGATGATGATGTATTCTATGAGAAATATTCAATGGGGAATAGAACAGAAGGTAAACAAACAACCTGTCTGTCATACTGCACTCTTTTTACCCAGAAGAGATCTGTGCTTTATCTCAATGCTGTAAAGAACCCTTACATCTTTAACTAGCACTGAGTTTCCTTATAGAAACTATTCTCCAGACCACTAACTCTCAATCTACACTTTCCCAGAAAACCTTCTGAAGGTAGCTGACCTCACATACAAGAAAAGTAAGTTATTGGATATTTGTATACAGTGTGACAGAGTACAATAATTAAAGGTGAAGTGTCTGCAATGGTGGCAGACTCCCGAAAAGCAACTCAACCTAAAACTACTTCAGGCACCAGGCAAACAGATTAGGTCTTGGAGCAATTTAATGATGACACTCATGATGAAAATTCTGTCATAATTTGCTCACCTCATGCTGTTCCAACCAGTTTGACTTACTTTCTTCTGTGGGATTTAAATAAAGACGTTTTTGCGAACGTTCATGCTACTTAATTTCCATATAATGAAAGTGGATGGGGTTCAGAGAATGGCAAGCTTTAAAAGAGACTTAAAAGCACATATGTGACCATGGACCACAAAACCTGTCATAAGGGTCATTTTCCGAGCAGAATAAATAAGCTTTCCATTGATGCATGGTTTTTAGGATAGGACAATATTTGGCCAAGATACAACTATTTGAATATATGGATTCTGAAGATGCAAAAAAAAATCTGAATATTGAGAAAATCGCCTTTAAAGATGTCCAAATTAAGTTCTTAGCAATGCATATTATAAATCAAAAATGATTTTTTATATATATTTACAGTAGGACATTTATAAAAACGTTTTCATGGAACATGATCTTTACTTAATGTCCTAATAAGTTTTGGCATAAAATAAATATATATAATTTTTACCCACACAAGGTATATTTGGCTATTGCTACAAATATACCCCAGAGACTTAAGACTGGTTTTGTGGTCCAGGGTCACTTATGGGACTCTTCTGGAGACATATTACATTACATTTACATTTAGTCATTTAGCAGACGATTTTATCCAAAGCGACTCACAAATGAGGACAATGGAAGCAATCAAAATCAACAAAAGAGCAATGACATGTAAGTGCTATAACAAGTCTTGTTTAGCTCTACGCAGTACACGTAGCAAGGCTGATGTTGTTTTTTAAAGATATGATATGATATGACATATGATATGGAAGCCATATGATAGCTTTGTGTGCCATTTTATGGGCTGTGGTCACCATTCACTTTTATTAAATGGAATAGCTGACATTCTGCAATTAATAATATTTTTTTGTTCCCTGGAAGAATTTTTCACTTTTAGTTGAACTATTACACACAGACACTGTCACATATTATCAAAAAGAGTATGTTTGTAGATTGTTGCATCCAGTATATACGGGATGAGATTGTATCTGGTTTCCTATACAATATATTTATATATACCCTTATATATTCATGGTATGTGTGTGTCATTTTTTGTTTTTTATAATTGTCTCTGATGTTTTAGGTTTGTCAGCAATCTTTGAGATTTCAGGTATGAATGGGCCACCCAACACATTTACATATTCTTTCAATAACAAATCAAAATACAAACATAATAGGGCCTAATTTCAGATGACTAGCATTGAATAAACATTCCAATAGACACAAATGACAAATCATCTGTCATACAGGTTAACTTTAAAGCAGAGAAAGAAATGATTGTGTGTCCACCTGCATGTTTCTGTCTGATTACACGATCTTGAAATACTTTGACTATAAATTGACTTTTTTTTTCCAGAGACCTCACTAGATGAATTAGAGCAAAATGAAGATGAGCAATGTAATGCCTCTGTAACAAAGGAAGGTAAATATATCTACACACAAATGAAAATTATAAATAAATATCAGTATAGTTTTCCTCTTTATAATATAAATAATTTATGATTTTGGATTTAAAAAATGCTCCAAAAGTCAAATCCCTCAAGCATTCCATGTGTTTAGAATATTAAACATAACATTTGTATGCTTTAAATTCAATGTAAGTTGAGACTTTACAAAGCAAATTAAAACTTCAAAAAGATGTCCTCTCCCTTTTCCTCATTCATAAGCTGATGTAACAGTGTCTGATGTTTGATGATAGGATACTCTTAGTATTTTGATGTCACAACTAGTTCTTTCCAGTATAGCCGGAAACAGTCTTTGAATCTTGCATAATGTCTCATCCAGTCACATTGATGATGATCGCTAGATCTTTGATGCCAGTATGTTGCTCGGGGCAGAATAAATTACTCTACAGATAGCCTCCTGGCAGTCTGATGTTGCCATGGTTATAGAATTCTACGAGATACATTTTTAATAAATATTATTCTTTTTGCAGAGTAAAAAAAAACACATCTGCTCCAGCATCTGGCAACACAGGGCCACTGTGAACCACCAAGTGAGTGACCATGTTTCCAGTCTCTCAATAATGAGCTAAGCAGTTCAGAAGCATTCATTTGAAGTGTTTGTCAATTTACACCCTTCTCCATTCTCTTTTTTCCATGTCTAGCTTACCTGTATCATCGAAGCAACTTTTCATGTTCTGGTCATGAAGAAGATTTGGAGCTTTAACCCTTTAAATCTGAGAGAGCAGAGTCACTTTATTATCATGCTTTCTCCATAGATAAAGATCATGTTAAAGTAACTGTAAGTAGCGTTAGGAGTTCTAGAACTGATACTGAATTTAACAAGTATCCTGTTCTACAACACCATCGCTTGGACACAAACATAGTGACCAAGCAATGTACACTGCTCCAGAAAATGAACACAATGGATCAGTCCGGAATTATAAGGAGAGAGCAGTTGTCAGTGGTCAACACCTGCAAAACCATTCCCTTTATTGGGGTCATCTTGCTGATGCCTCTCCAGTGCAACTGTTGTCACTTTCATTTGCACCAAAGCAAAACTAATTCATAATCACTTATGCTTCCGAAAGATTAAAATCAGAATGAGCTTTATTGGCCAGGCATGTTTACACATACGAGGAATTTGTTATAGTGACAGACAAATATCCCTGATGTTTAAACATTTCACACACCAAACTCATATAAGTTCATCTTCCGTGCAATCATCATCCAGATTTCTATATATGACATTATTGACAGGCAGAGACTAAGAGCGCCTCAACTGTAATCATTTCTAAAAGTTGTCGTTAATTTGCTTGTTTGTGTGTGTTTAAAAGCTATTTTTATAGGCGTCTTCCACAGATCTGCAATTGACAGTCTTAGAGTTATCATAACTACAGGAATATGCATCACAATATAGTGTTATGTCACACACAGTCTCAACAAAATCTGTTTGCTGAAAAATGAAATGCTAAAAAAACAACCTACGACTGGGCTGAAAACATAAACCATAGTGCATGGTTCTCCAACATCCATTTAGCAAGCAGCATGGCAACACTAATGTGATTTCTTAATTATATAACTGGATTTGTAACTGGTACTGAGAACAGTGAGGACTGAATATTTTCACAACAGATGCTGAATAAAAACACAGTACTGAGAATTTCAGTCTTTAGTTGCCTATTATTTATATTACAGATTATGTTCTTGGTTCATTTTATTCTAAACAAAAACTTGTAATGGTGTTTGAATGATTGATTAATTTAAGTGAATGGCAGTTGCAGACCTCCAAATCTGCTCAGACAATACAACACATGATTAATAATCTAAAGAAAAAAAAGATAAATAAGCAGCTTCCTAAATAAGTTAGGAGTGTCAATCTTATTTAGCTAATTATCTCATTGTAAGAGTCTATATATAGACTAGAATTGCACTTTTTGGTGTAAGCTCTCATATTGAAGCAACATACATAAACACAAAACACAGATACAGACAGAAACACACACAAACAGAATACAGACACTACTCTGTGGATGCTGCTTCTGGGGCTGGCTTGGCCACAGTTCTGCTGGTCTGGATGTGAGAGACCTGAAGAACAGGCAACAGCAGCAGGAATGCATTGTGAATGTAGGTAGTGCTATTACACCCCTGAGGAAACAAGACAGAGAGTGTAGCGATGAAGGGTCATCATTATCATAACTACAGTCATTATAATTATCATCATCAAATCTCCTATCGCAGTCTCCTCATTTGTTAACTGTGCATTATGAAAAAAAAAATAGTTTTACCTCCAGCATCACTCTGTCCACTAGAGGATTTACTTCTTCTGCTTTTCTCTGACTCTATAGGGTCAAAAAATAGAGACAGAAAAAAGAAGGATGTTAATTCTAAGTTCAGCACAAAAATGTTATACTTTTACAAAAGCAACAGAACAGGTACATCTCAACAAATTTGAAAAAGTATTTTTTTTCTTGTAACTTATTTCAAAAAGTGAAACTTTCATATATTTTAGATTCATTACATGTAAAGTAAAACATTTCAAAAGTTTTTGTTTTAATTTTGATGATTAGAGCTTACAGCTCATGAAAGTCAAATATCAGTATCTCAAAATATTAGAATATTTACATTAGATTTTCAATAAATGACAATCCATACAGTATAAATTGTGGGTATCACTTGTTCTTTGAAAGCACAATAATGGGGAACACTGCTGACTTGGCAATGGTCCAGAAGATGATCATTGACACCTTCCACAAAGAGGGCAATCACAGAGGGTTATTACTGAAAGGGGTGGCTGTTTACAGAGTGCTGTATCAAAGCATATTAAATGCAAAGTTGACTGGAAGGAAGAAATTGGGTAGGAAAATGTGCACAAGCAACAGGGATGACCGCAAGCTTGAGAATACTGTCAAGCAAAGCTGATTCAAACACTTGGGGGAGCTTCACAAGGAGTGAACTGAAGCTGGAGTCAGTGCATCAAGAGTCACCACGCTCAGACATCTTCAGGAAAAGGGCTACCAAGCCACTTCTGAAACAGAAACATCGTCAGAAGCATCTTACCTGGGCTAAGGAGAAAAACAACTGGACTGTTGCTCAGTGGTCCAAAGTCCTCTTTTCAGATGAAAGTAAATGTTGCATTTAATTTGGAAATGAAGGTCCAGGAGTCTGGAGGAAGAGTGGAGAGGCACAGAATCCATGTTGCTTGAAGTCCAGTGTGAAGTTTCCACAGTCAGTGATGATTTGGGCTGCCATGTCATCTGCTGGTGTTGGTCCACTGTGTTTTCTGAAGTCCACAATCAACGCAGCTATCTACCAGGACATTTTAGAGCACTTCATGCTTCCTTCCGCTGATAAGCTTTATGGAGATGCTGATTTCATTTTCCAGCAGTACTTGGCACCTGCCCACACTGCCAAAGGTACCAAAAGCTGGTTCAATGACCATGGTGTTACTGTGCTTGACTGGCCAGCAAACTCGCCTGACCTGAACCTCATAGAGAATCTATGGGGTATTGTCAAGAGGAAGATGAGAGACACCAGACCCAACAATGCAGATGACCTGAAGGCCGCTATCAAAGCAACCTGGGCTTCCATTACACCCGAGCAGTGCCACAGACTGATTGCCTCCATGCCACGCCGCATTGATGCAGTAATTCATGCAAAAGGAGGCCTAACCAAGTATTGAGTGCATAGAAATGAACATACTTTTCAGAAGCCTGACATTTCTGTTTAAAATATCCTTTTTGTATTGATACTATGTAATATTCAAATTTTCTGAGACACTGAATTTTGGGTTTTCATTATATGCAAGCCATAATCATCAAAATTTCAAGAAATAAAGACTTGAAATATTTCACTCTATGTGTAATGAATCTATATATTATATGGGTTTCACTTTCTGAAATGAGTGACAAAAAATATTGACCTTTTTCATGATAATAATTTTTTTTTTTTAGATGTACCAGTATGTATACACGTTTTATATATAATAGTAAAACGCAGTATATATATTTTTGGGACAATCACAAATACATTTAAATTAATGAAACTGATTTTTAATAGTTTTATTTAAATGATAACAACACATGCAACAGCATTTGCTACCTATTTTTGTAATTCACATACTTTCATAATGTGATGTATTTCATAGTGAAACACTGGCCCAGACATCTGATCCCAATTGACTTCCATTGTATTTTTTTTCATACTATGGACGTCTATGGGGACCAGCAACCTTTTGGTTACCCACATTATTCAAAATATATTATTTTATGTTTAACAAAAGTAAGAAACTCATACAGGTTTGGAACAACCAGATGTTAAGTAATGATGAGACTATTTTAATTTTTAGGTAACGTGACATGGCTGTAACAGTTGCTCTTGGTCTTTATGGAAATGAGCCGGCTGTGTTCTTTAATTTGCACACGGTCAGTAAATCACTCGCACAATTTTCCACTCTCATTGGCGCTTTTATGGGATTGTGGTCTCACGCCCCATTAGTAAATCTGGTCCTAGCTACAAAAAAATTAAAACAATACAACATTAATGTTCACAAACCACAAGAGGGCAGTGTTGACCTGTTCGGCAAAAAGAAGATCAGCATCAGATGAATGTTCATTAAGTTAATGCGCTGGAAACATATACTATTGTCAAATTTCACACTTAAAATTTCTGTCATGATTTTGTTTTGACAAACAAAAGGGATAACAAGTTGGTGGTTGGAGGGATAACAAATTAAAGCACTTAGTGATATCATCTGAAAAAGTAAAGTCATTACAGAGCCTGAGCTATTAGTTATTACATTTTGATAAAAGATGAAGACTAATGTTTGTTTTCTTCGCAATAACATCAACTGATACATCATTCAGAATAAGACTATGAATGGGCATTAAGAAATTAAAAAGGGTCAGTTATGTCATCAATAATGTTTTCAGAATGAACTGAGCTCAGGTCAGTCAGACTCACCCCTGCAGCCAGTAATGTGTCCGAGAACTTTCGGGCCAGGCATCTGACCTCCTTACACATGGCACTGGTTAACCTGAGCATACACAACAGTCACTAAACAGCTAATAAAAAGATTGGTATTATAAAATCTTATGGAAATGACAGAGGAACTCACCTGACCAGTATACTGGCCTGTTGGCTGGCTGGCTTCTCCAGCTCTTGTCCGTGTAAAATCAACTCGGCCACTTTGTGTAGCTGTTCTATACTACGAGCGGTCACCTCAGCAAGACTGCCCACTGATGACATATATACCTTCTACACACACAAACATATATATTTAAATAAACATTTATACACAGAATATTACAATGATTTCTTAAGGATCATGTGACACTGAAGACTGGAGTTGTAGCTACTGGTAATTCAGCTTTGGCATTACGGTAATAAAATACATTTGAAAATATATTCAAATAGAACAAAAACAGTTATTTTAGATTGTAATCATTGTTCACAAAATTACTGTTTTACTGTATTTTTATCAAATAAATAAAGCCTTGGTGAGCATAAGTTTTATATAAAAAACAAAAAGTAATGTAATTATGGTATTTCATTATGGCATACAAATGGAATTTTCTGAAAGAAAGAAATTAATACTTTTATCCTTTTACTTCAAATAAATGCTTTTCAAAATTCTATTCATCATTTTCTATTCATACACACACACACATAGTTCTGAGATCACACACACTGGAGGCATTTCTCACCTCAACAGCATTCGAGTATCCATCCTTTGCATTATTTTCCTCATTCTCTCCCTCTTTTCCCTTCTCTTTCTTTTCTTCTTCTTTCTCTTCCTCCTTTTCTGGAGCAGGGCAAGTGGTGGAGCTCTCTTCCCTTAATTCCTCTGTAACATTTTTGACATCTTCCCGGGATTGCTCTGCTTCTCGCACCCAATCATGAGCTTTTATACGGGCCTGCAGGGCACACTGTATAATTAGTGTTTATGCTTGTGAATAACATATGTATGTGCTGGAGAGTGTAGGTACACATTTATGTTGCATGTGGATATGTGTGTGTGTGTGTGTGTGTGTGTGTGTGTGTGTGTGTGTGTGTGTGTGTGTGTGTGTGTGTGTGTGTGTGTGTGTGTGTGTGTGTGTGTGTGTGTGTGTGTGTGTGTGTGTGTGTGTGTGTGTGTGTGTGTGTGTGTGTGTGTGTGTGTGTGTGTGTGTGTGTGTGTGTACTTTGTTCAGTTTGTCGGGAGTTGCAGCAAGATGGAGCTCAAAGAGTAGCTCAGTAAGAACACTGACAAACTCTTCTCCATCAGCAGCTGAAACACACAGATCATGTAAATTTAATACCCAAGGGCAAAAATGTGGAGGACTGAAATATTTATAGTGCTCAGACTGAGTCGCCGGTTATATCAAATCAATGTTTGTTCATTGAGATGTGTTAATATTAGATTTTCCAACACTTGGATATTTCAACCAGAATTACAGACTACAAAATCATTTCACGGCCAAAATCATTTCAAATAATAATTATTTATTATTCATTTGAACACAAAATCTATGATTGGATTTAAAAAATAAAGGTGTGATTGTGAGGTTTTACCTTGATTAATATACATTAATGCATAAATTGTAATACAGATTTATCAAGCACAGTATCTTGATTGTGGTCCGGATTTGATTGTGGTCTGGATTTGTCTAAATATGTTTTGGCATTTGAAGACTCACAGAGAGGAGTGGAACACTGAATTTGTGAGTAAAGTTCACCGTTTTCCCCTGAGGCAGCATCAGGTTCCTCCTCCTCCTGAGTAATGAAGATCTCTTTAATTGCAATCAGCTCCTTCTTCATAACTTCCAAATCTTCCTCCTCCAAAGTGGACAAGAATTCCTGCACCTGAAATGAGGAGAGATACATGAAGAAAAGGAGAAGGATTCCTGTTTAACTTATTAGATATGCAGCATTTATTTGATCAAAAATACAGTAAAAACAGTAATATTCTGAAATGTTATTATAATTTAAACTCTAAAATGTCCTTTATTCCTGTGATGACAAAGCTGAATTGTCTGTGACTCAAAGCTGACTCTAGTCTTCAGTGTCACATGATCCTTCAGAAATAATTATAATGTGTTGATTTGGTGTTCAAGAAACATTTCTTATTTCTACCATCAATGTTGAAAACAGTTACTCTCAAACTGAAGTTGCTTTATTATGAACCGAATTTTTTTTAACAAATTAGTCTTTGTTGACACTTTTGATTAATTGAATGCATCCTTGCTTTAAAAAATTCCTGACCACACGCTAAGGTTTGTTTATGCTAGTTTCATGTCAATAGTATCACTCAATAGACTTTTTCATCACACATTTCAATTCATATTAATATTTCATGTCCGTTTGTTTATTTATCTGATAAGTAGCTGTGTAATAGTGGGATAACTGTACAGTTAGTTGATCATTAGTGCAAAATAAACCTGTAAAATGTATTATGGGTAAATGCAAACGGTGCGTTACTAACCCTCCCTTCACTCTCATTGGAAAGTATCTCCAGTGCCTCAAGATGAGACAAGCCTTGGTAATCATCAAACAAGATCCCATAGTGGGCGATTGGTTCTGTGACCATCTGACTGCCCAGTCTCTCTCTCTCCTTTTCCTTCGCTTCTTTTAACATCTGCAGACATAAGCACATACGCACATAGGTGCCACACAAACATACACTGAAAATATGGCAGAATTTTCCAACAAAACCACTGTATCTTCTAGTATCTGAGGTAAGATGGTTGTATGCACTGTGCTGGGTAACAAATATCACCACTATGTAATCATGGTGAAAACTATTATTTGAGCATTTGTTGACCATCTTACCTGAGACAGTGAGACAGTTCTCTGCATTAGTATTTTGGTCTTTTTAAAACCTGGGTCACTCTCTGCCAAGACATCCATGGTCTTCTTTCCAATGAACTCTAAAGCATCAAGACCTCCTGTTATTACTGACTTTCCCTGATAAAGCAAGAGGGAGAAAAATGTATTCATTTCTACAATGAAGGGACAAGAAACATTCATTCATCTTAGGTGATTCAATCATAAGTGGTCAGCCGAGATTTATTACTATCTCAAATGCATCAAGTGTAGCGGCTGGTTTTGTTACATGTCAGTGATCATGGTAAATCATGGTAAGTTTAATGATGTGTGTTACAGATGTGCAGACTCACAGTGTTTTGAACAGCACTGCTGATGGTTGACAGGACTCCTCTGTGCACCTCCTCTGAATGAATGTGTTCTGCCGTCTCTGTCCCAGAATGCTCATGAGCCTCTTCTGCCTCCTCACATGATGAGCTCTGACGGATTCGTAATGCCACACCTGCTTTCTCTTTTACAGAGCTTAAACCTTGACCTAGACACAATCAAAAGAAGGAAAAACACTATACTTAAGGGCTGCATTTACCTGCAAAGGCTAATGCATAGAACAGATATTGATCTGATTTTTTGTTCCGATGGTTTACATTCACACAACTGTGTTTACAATAATATCTACTATGACACAATGAGCTGACAATAGCATTTTCTGCATTTAGAAGTTAGCACTTAGTATTATACCTCACATGGGTTTTTATACTAATGGTAACTAATACAAAATAATTTTGTAAGTACTTGCTCTTTATGCAGCTTATGATGTGCTGTAAGTCACCACGGTCTCTTTGTTATTTTATAAAAAACAAGTACAAAAATATATATAAACTGACCAAAATTATAAATGCAACACTTTTGTTTTTGCCCCCATTTTTCATGAGCTGAACTCAAAGATCTAATACTTTTTCTATGTACACAAAAGGCCTCTTTCTCTCAAATATTGTTCACAAATCTGTCTAAATCTGTGTTAGTGAGCACTTCTCCTTTGCCGAGATAATCCATCCACCTCACAGGTGTGGCATATCAAGATGCTGATTAGACAGCATGATTATTGCACCGGTGCCACAATAAAAGGCCAGCCTAAGGCACAATATACAAACAAATATATATATATATATATATATATATATACACACAGTTTTGCCATCACAGGAATAAAGTACTTTTTAAAATATATTAAAACAGAAATATATTACTTTAAATTGTAATAATATTTCACAATGTTACTGTTTTTACTGTATTTTTTTATCAAATATGACTCAAATCAACTCATTATCAACTATATCAACAATATTTTAATATAAAATATATAAACTTAATGGTTCAAAAATTGAACGTCATGTGTATTTTTGCTGTTTACTGTACATGCATGCAACAAAATTTTATCTGTGTTACATCAACTTTTGAAATGTCAAAATTGGTGAGTGATTTAGACAGACAGACAGACAGACAGACAGACAGATGGATAGATACGCTCTTTGTGACAGTGTTATCTAACAGTTCACTGTGGCAGGATCTACTGTATGGTTTACTATGGTGACTTACCTACTGTGGATGTAGCAGTGGTCAGAAGTGACTTCCCCCAGGAGCCCCAACTACTCCAGCCTTTAGATTTAGACTCATCCAGGGGCTAATAACATCCACACCGCCATCACAATAGCAATCACAAAATAGAAACACAACACAACAATACACAAAAAAAATATGTTATGGGTTTTGTTACATGGCACAAAGACAGATCAACCCTATTAAATGTACCTCTGTTCCCTGTGCTTCTTCCTGAGTAACATCTGGATCCAAGCACACCGAATCCACACATTCAGACACCTGAACCTCAGGTTTTTCTTCTGATGGGTGGACCCGCATCTCCTCAACACCTTTGGTTGTACCGTGCTCTTCTGCAGCCGCATTGGTTATGTCAGGGGCCGATGTGTCTAGTGAGAGTTGTGATATAGACGGGACTTCATCTGTATTGGCTGCAGCTACGGTGGCAGTTTCATCAGAGGCTGTCGGCTGGAGGGAAGGGGGAGGTTTTGTAATGAGGTCTTCCACGGTCTCATCTTGCGACATGGTGCTCTGATAAAAAATAGATAAACAAAGTGTAATGAGAGGCAATGCAAACAGCTGGCCATGACTGGCTGTGATTGACAACAAACTAACTTCTGACTAAACGCTGAGACAGCTGAGCTCTGACTAAGGTTTGCAAAATAACTGGAATTGATCGGTGACACAGACGATTAGGAAAACAGATAAACGAAAAATAATGTTGCTCTTGTGATATATCAAGTCACATTATAAAAATATGTTGCTCAGAGACTCATTTCTAAACTGGCTTGTTGTAGTACATACAAAATAACTGGGTATTATTTAGGAGAGTAATGCTAATGGGTTGCTAATATAATTTCTATAATAATTTGGAATCGATCCTAAAAAGATCAAGAACAATTTGATCAAGAAATGCAGATTTTTTTTTTTTAGCAGGCTCTTATTTAAGTTTTAGTAGATTCATTTTTCATTCCATTGCTGCAGATTACACCAGCAATTCCATTAGGATTTCTTTGGGATATTTTGATTTCTGACGTTTCCATGAGAAAAATTAGCAGTCAGTTTGGTCAAATAGGCCTACACTAGCTTCAGACATAATGTGAATGCACACATACATGTGCAAATAAGGCTTATAATTTAGCTAAAGCATATTTTGTTTTTAATCTAATCATGTCAAAAGTTTTGTCTTATGGTTAGTTTTATATTTGGGTTTAGCAACTCTTCATCATCTCCGTATAAAACCCACGATGCTTGTGAGATATATTATTAATATATTTGATTAATACACATCTTGAGTATACTAGTAATGCAGTAAACCCAAAGTATAGGTGTACGTGTGTGTGAACAGAAAAGCTTTGACACAGAACAGCATTCAGACACATTATAGAGCAGCAGCGCTGTCCCTGAATGGTGCCGCGCTGTCAAGCGTCTTTGTTTACTGCGGATTGCAGCGCCACCTAGCGGTTATTTTATACACGTACAGCCACATACAAACTTTAGATTGTGAAGAAATGTTCAGTAAATGAACATACATGGACAGAAACTGTATATAAAGCAGATTATAAATCTCAGGTTACACGTTACAGTTTCTATACAATAAGACGCATGCAGTTTTATGATGTCTCAAAGACTGCATTTATACAAGCTGAAATCAAACGCCCATGTTTGCTTACAAAGTTCGTTTCCCCGTTATATTTGTCTTTTTTATTGTAACATTTATTTGAAGAATATTAAAGTATTTTAAATATACTCCACGAGCATTTTAAAAGCGACAGTGCAAACGAATTTAACCTAAATAGCTAGATGCTAAAGAATAACAGCGAACGCGACAAATGAAAGTACTCTATAAATACAAGCATAACGCTGAAATGCAAAATACACATAGGCAAAAATAACACGAGTGTTATTTCTTCTGAAATAAAGTTAACGTCAATTCATAGGCTCATCCCTTCTTACCAGTTCTGCTGACAGTCGCGCTCGCGCAACCCTTCCGCTCGAGCTCGCGCCACGTCGGCAGCAGAGGGTCGCGTGCCGCTGTGGATGGTGACGTCACCTGAACTTTTGGCACTTTGTAGACAGGGAAATAAATAAGTGAACAAATTCCAGTCAAATCTCGCGCATGAATTCGAGACAAATGCCACACTCAGCTGTAAATGTAATACTAACTCAGACACTCAGTGTGTGGTATTAATCGGTTTGGTCTCGGCTTTTAAGGTGGCGTTGCGTTTCAGAGTTGGTTTTGAAAACGTGAAAACTGGAAGTAATGAGATAATTGATTATTGTAAAATTAGAGAAGAGATTTCCTAAGAAAAAAAGTTTTTTTGAGAGAATAATTACTGTAACTCTTCATATTGATAACACGTTGGGGATAAGAAAATCACGTTCTGCCTTAAAGTTCTGTTAGTTCTTCACGTTTTTTGAGTTGTTATACAGGCCTATGTTGATCGACTGGCTCGTTGGTCTAGGGGTATGATTCTCGCTTAGGGTGCGAGAGGTCCCGGGTTCAAATCCCGGACGAGCCCTGCTTTTTGATGAATGCAACAGGTCAGAAATATGATATTTACTTTATAAATGACTGTATAACTGTGGAAGTCCTAGGGCTAGTTGCTTGAACTTAGTTACTATGTTAAGAACAACAAGCAATTAGCCAACTTAATGATTCTTTTTTTCAAATTCAAATTAGACTAGGTTTAGATCTAGGTTTTTATATCTGACCAGTCTTAAAGAAAAAAAATATTGATGATTATATAACTTGTAAGACTAGTCTAAACCTTTTATGCAGCCGGCCACAGAACATCTAAATTTGTCAAGCAATTATGCTCAATTAAAAATCAAACACAATGACAACACATTTATACAAAATATTCACCATAAAAAGTTTATTGAATGATATATATATATATAAATCTCTATAATACAAAAAGTGTCTGAACAATTTGTATTAAATTCACAGTTTGATATAATGACACAGCATAATATTCCCTTTGAACTGTGAAAATATAAGTAATTTAGAAAAGACAAAAGATTCACATCTTTATAAAAACATATAATATTTGTTTTGGATTAAAAATATATCATAATCATGCTTTCTATAAATTGCCCGTTCAGTCATTCCATTAAACAAAATACATACATATATATATATATATATATATCATATTTCCATTATCCTATCTGATTAGATCATTTCTGTGATGTGTAGTACAATTTTGCTGCGGTTTATATATCAGACCAAGAAACAAATGCTTCATCCTTTTTCTTTCTTTGACTCATCTCAATAGTTTCGTTAAGGACTTTTTCCTTTCTTATGTAAGCTCCCCCTTGTTCTTTTCCTCCTTAAAAATATTCTTCAAAATTGCCCTTCAGTTGAGAAGAGAAAAACAGAAACTGGTCTATTACAAACTGTTGAACCGCTATAAGACAGAGAAAAATACGGAGATACCGCCCAATAAAGCTATTCATGGACTCCCATTTACAGATATTTGCCATTTCAAATCTATTTTAAAGTGCACTGTTTCCGTTTACACATTGCCCTTTACAAACATTTGTTCACGAAAAAGGATTTGCAAAACCTAAAAACAGAAAAACAAGAGTACACTCGTCCCTGCATATATCCATAATTACACAACAAATATCTCACAAAATGTTAACAGTAAGACAATGTTACCCATAACCTAGATGAACTCACTCTAATAAAATAATGCCCCTTATTGAATGGTTCACATTTATCACATTTCTCCTAAACACCCCTCTTTACCCTTTTGAGCCTTGGACATTGGATTTGATCAAATAAAACACGACACAACAAAATATTTAGGATTATATGAATATTCATGATTACAGAAATTATTCAAATATGAATAATGGTGAGATTAAGCAAAATTAAGCTTTCTATAAGTCCTTGCAACTAACATGTATGCGCTGGATGATCAAGTGTTCAATTTTCAGACCAGCCAATTAACATTTAAGACACCGTTTTGACCTCTCACGCTTACTTTCTACCTGTATTTTTCAAATGTATTTATGTAGGGTAAAATCATTACTATTTTTTCATTACTAAATCGTAAATTGTGCATGTGCATAGCTGCAAGAACTTACACAGTACATAGTACTTACAGTAATAAACTACAGTATTAATTCAATGATTACAATTAATAAAACTAGGTTAATAACAGGTCAGGTGCTCGAAAGCTACTTTTGGAACCAAAAACTTTTTGTCAAAACTTAACTCTTAAGAGTCAAAGTGTAAAGGTCCGTTTACACCTAGGACAATAACTATAACGATAAAGATATCTAAATGTAAAAGAACAGAGTCCACAAATATAACAGTAACGCTACAGAGGAACAATATTGTTGGAATCACTTTCACAACAATTTGTTTCAGCTTATGAAATCTACAATCGTTGACAGCCAAAGAGAATCCATTCTTCTTTAAAGATCTTGATATTGAGCATTTAAAGTGCCAGATGACTGCAATGCATGCTTATAATAAACAGAACACTGTTGTGCATTGGTGTGGACACTATTAGAGTTATTGTTATCTAGTTATCTTTATAGTTATCATTCTTGGTGTGAACGGACTGACCCAAATCAAACAATCTCAGAAAATACATGAGGGTGTAAGACAAATTAGCTTTGGTCCTTACACCGAAACATGAAACACACATCCTAACTGCATATACAGGATCTGCGTATACACATTCATTTTTCCAAATAATATACAAAAAGAGAAAAATAAATTCACATTGTGCAGGTTTGACCCGAGTTGCATCTTAAAACAACAATGAATGTGTGAAACTGTCCGAGTTGTGTTTGTGTATGTGTGTGTAACTGGCTACTGACTTTCTGTAAATGTATTATGCTTGTTTGTGTAGTGCTGTAACTGGCACAATGGGCCCTCTGACCTGCAGAGGGCAAAACAAAGAGAGAGACGTGTATAGAAAGATGAGAGAGAGAGAGAGAGAGAGAGAGAGCTTGGTATCAAGAAAAAGACTTGGTATTCAATTTTCTATTAAATTTTATGCATAAGGGTCATTTCCACAGCACTACTCCATATCCATAGTAATGGTGACAAAATCCACTTGGATACTAATTATTCTCATGAAGTATGGGCTAGCCATCATATGATCCATCAATTCCACTTTTTTTCTTCTAATACGCAATGTTTCTTGAACTGGAAGGGGATGGGAAACACAAAACGGCCCTTGGCGTCACTGAAGATGATGCTCCCGTTGAGTAACGGCGTAATCAAAGGTGCAATTTCTGCTCTGTACACGTCTTGCAGTATTGAACTCACACCAGCAGGTGGCGCTTCTTGTGCAGGGCGAGGTGATCGGAGCGAGAGAAGGTGCGATCACAGTCAGGGCACTGGAACGGCTTTACACCCGTGTGCTTCCGAAAGTGACGGGTCAGCTCATCGGAGCGGGCAAACTTCCACGTACAGCCTTCCCACATGCACTTATAAGGCTTTTCTCCTAAAGGGTCACACAAAGAGATAAGAAGAGCATTTAGAAGAGTATTTATTCATCCGCATGAACAGTGTCAGAGTAAGAGTAAATGAGCACTTTCATCTTTATATGGGTCAATAATAATCTCTAAGAAGATTAAAAAGTATTTGATGATAAAAACATATGAAACATTTAGAAATCATTTGTAACATTATAAATGTCTTTACTGTAGTTTTTGATCAATTTAAAGTGCCCTTGCTGAACAAGGACAAATAAATCAATCCTCCAAACTTTTAAAGGATCAGGTATGTTTCTACAAATATAATCATTGATAATAAAAAAAAAAAATCTGCATATTAGAATGATTTCTGAAGGATCATGTGACACTGAAGACTGGCGTAAAGGCTGCTGAAAATTCAGCTTTGCATCACAGTAATAAAGTAATAAAAAAGCTGTTTAACAATATTTTTGATCAAATAAATGTAGCTTTGGTAAGCATAAAATACTTTTTTTTTTTCAAAAACACAAAATGTTTCCCCCCCATAAAAAGATTGAAAAAAAAGAGTGTCAAATAATTGTGTGTATTAACACAAGTCTTTGCATGTATAGCCTATTTACCTGTATGTGTGCGTCTATGAGCTTTAAGGTGGGAGCTTTTGGTATAGACTTTATTGCAGCCATTGAAGTCACAGCGATGAATTCGACGCTTCTTCGATGGATCTGGAGACTCTACCTTTCGACGTACAATCACTGAGTGTGTGTTTCCCCTGTTAAAGGCAAAAAAATGACTGTTTGAATGACACCTCTTGCTTTAACCACCAGGGGTCATAACCATTACATACAATCTCAAGGCATTGCATGAATGACGCTGTTTTGCTGTAAGTTATCTGAGTTTTGTACATATTTATGACCTTTGCTCCACATTAGATTTTGTATAATGACAGTACACTTTTTTGGTGCTGTCCCATGCTTCATTTATGATTTTTATTTGCAGTGCTTGTTTGCTAAAGGAAAAAAATCCTTATTACTGCTCACACTTAGACCTAAACCACAAGGAACTAAAGTGTGTAACTCGTTCCGCACTGTTTGTGGTACGGACATGAATAATACATCTAATTGTGCAGCTTGTTGAGTAAAGGCTGGCACTTTTCTAAGTGACTGGGCTTACGATTTCCGACTTGCAGACAATAAACCAGTTGAAAAAAAACTCCCATGCATTTACTGAACAGGAACACCTTTTACTGTACGTTCCTGCCTAAATACACCCTATTATTAAATACTTCTCTCTCTTCTTGCCATTAAACCTTTCCATACACCTTACCCTCCCTGTCTATTTCAGCTACATATTTTCAGTCTTATTCTCCCACTTTCTAACGTTTGTTCCTAAAAGTAGCTGTTTTTGGCACCGCACCCAATATAAAATGATCACTCTACTTTCCTCCTCCCTTCCTTTCTAAATCAAACGCTTTCGCCTCCCTTCCTCATAAACATTGCTCCTTTCTCTGAAAGAAGTACTTTTTTCCTTTTATTCACACAGTATGTCCATAACCGATGACACCAAACCCACTGGAACACATCACATCCACTGTGAAAGTGCACTAAAACACGCCCAAAATAAGATGTCTAAACTCTCAACCATGCACTCGTATGAGCTCAAGCACTCTACCCCATGAGGGTTTGAAAATACTTGGAGACACGCTGTCTCTGAAATGCATGCTGGGGGATTTTATCAGACACGCAGCAAGAGACATCAAATACAGAAATATATCCTTAACACCACACACACACACACATACTTGTATGATTGAAAGAGAACTGTAGACCAAATGTACTTCAAATGACAGACAGACAGACAGACAGACAGACAGACAGACAGACAGACAGACAGACAGACAGACAGACAGACAGACAGACAGACAGACAGACAGACAGACAGACAGACAGACAGACAGACAGACAGACAGACAGACAGACAGACAGACAGACAGACAGACAGACAGACAGACAGACAGACAGACAGACAGACAGACAGACAGACAGATAGACAGATAGATAGATAGATAGATAGATAGATAGATAGATAGATAGATAGATAGATAGATAGATAGATAGATAGATAGATAGATAGATAGATAGATAGATAGATAGATAATATGTGTACAGAATGAGTAGCATTGGTTTCTGTGTATAATTACAGGTTTCTATGAAATCCAGTAGGTTGATTTTACAAACAGATGCACAGAGAGAAAAAAGTATATGAAAACATGCGACACAACCCATTAACGTGACAAGCTGTGACCTGTTTCACAAAGAAACAGTCACATGCACATAAACAATCTCATCTCATTTAACCAGCTTGTCCTTATTTGTAAGATATCATTTTTTTTATGAACTTTCTTACAGTAAACATGCACAAGTATTAGCCGTGATCATACAAAATAAAATAATTGGTGATACAACAAATTGAGCATATGTGTGTGTTTGAGGGCTCAGTACTCACTCATAATTCGGTGGGACAGTAATGACGGGTGAGGTTATTTCCTGGCTGTGGGAATCCACAGTGTGTTCAGGGTGGGGCTCGGATTTGATTGGCTTGAGGAGCTCATGGTTGTCTGGGGCATACTCCGACTTCATTATAAAGACTGAAGACAAAAGAAAGGAGACAAATCAATCAAGCATGCAAAAAAAAAGTAAGGCTATATTATTACAACTGTCACCCATCTACTCATCGGTAGAGAGTGAGAGCAAGTGTTTGGCGAAGTGTTATCTTAATGTGAATAATGTGCCTGTGTGGGTAACACTTTACAATAAAGGTACATTAATAATCATGTACTAATACCTAAATTAATGCTTACTTCAACATGAACTCAGAATTACCTAATCAAGTGCTATCCTTAAGTATGACAGGAGTTATATGATTCATGCATATTTCTGCATACGGATGTCAATTTTAGTGCATGTTAATTAATATTTTAGATAATGATTTTCAAGTGCATCATTATGAATTTACTTCAAGATGCACATCATTACTAGCTCATTCTTAAAGGGATAGTTCACCCAAAAATGAAAACTCAGTCATTAATTACTCACCCTCAGGTCCATCTAAACCTATAAGACCTTTGTTCATCTTCGAAACACAAATTAAGATATTTTTTATGAAATCCGAGAGCTTTCTGACTCTCCATAGACAGCAATGCAACTACTACATTCAAAGACGAGAAAGGTAGCAAGGACATAAAATAGTCCTCATGACATCAGTGGTTCAACCTTAATTTTATGAAGCTATGAGAATAATTTTTGTGTGCAAAGAAAACAAAAATAATGACTTTATTCAATAATTTCATCTCTTCTGTGTCAGTCTTCCAAGCAACTATCAAACATGTACTAACAGGTAGTTATTGCCGTTATTCATGCATGAATCCATATGACTCCAGTTGTTCTGTAGTTATGGATAACACTTGATTGATTCACTAATAACGAGTTCATGTTGAAGTAAGTATTAATTCAGGTTGTACCTTGTTGTAAAGTGTTACCCCCTGTGTGTGATACAGAATGTCATTCTGCTTACACTGTTTGTGGTTGGCATGATCCTCAGGTGTGACATGTGATATCATGATGGAGGGAGACAGGTGTAGGGGGGGAGGGTAGTGCAACGACTGCTGCATAGGAAGCACTGGTACAAAAGGTGTCAAAACCTGCATCAGAAAAACAAACACAGATGGATTATGACACAAGAAATGTCAGTTGGTCTCTGAAGTTTTAGATACGATATCACAGGAATTATTTCTATGATATAATCTATTTTTCAAAAGTTTATTTAGCAAGGATGCATTCAATGAATCAAAAGTGACAGTAAAGACTTTAACATTGCAAAATTTCTGTTTTAAATAAATGCTGTTATTTTGAAGTTTGTATTCACCAAAGAATTAGGAAAAAATGTATCACAGCTAATATTAAGCAACACAGCTGTTTTCAACATTCATAATAATAAGAAATGTTTCTTGAGCACCA
This sequence comes from Ptychobarbus kaznakovi, assembly GCA_027422405.1. NCBI lineage: Eukaryota > Metazoa > Chordata > Actinopteri > Cypriniformes > Cyprinidae > Ptychobarbus > Ptychobarbus kaznakovi. Next base: position 26,632,987 of record CM049799.1, read on the forward strand.
AATCAACATATTTATGAATGAATGAATGAATGAATGAATGAAATGAATGAATGAATTATACATTTATACAGCGCTTTATTGTGTATTGTCACAAACCACCACCAGTGTGCAGCATCCACTTGGATGATGCGACTTGCGCTCACACACACCAGCTACAGGTGTCATAGAGCCAATCAAGTCCCTTACACCCCTACTCTTTACGAGAAGTGCCATGGGATTTTTAATGACCACAGAGAGTCAGGACCTCGGTTTAACGTCTCATCCAAAGACGGTGCTTTTTACAGTATAGTGTCACTACACAGGACCCACACAGACTGCAGGATGAGCACCCCCTGCTGGCCTCACTAACACCTCTTCCAACAGCAACCTAGTTTTTCCAGGAGTCTCCCATCCAGGTACTGACCAGGCTCAACGCTGCTTAGCTTCAGTGGGCAACCGGTCTTGATATTAAAATGATTTCTGAAGGATGCAAGTTACACTGATGTAACTTTGCCATCATAGGAACTAAATTACACTTAAAATATATTGAAATACAAAAAAATCTATTGTAATAATATTTCATAATATTACTGTGTTTTACTGTATTTTTGCATACAGTAAGTCACTTCTTTCAAAACTTTCAAACTTTAAAAAATCTTACAAGCCCAAACAATATTTCTGCATGTTAGTCACACTACAGAACCTTTATTTGATGAACAAATGTTTTTCAAGTATTAATAAGCAGTGAAGCACTGTCACTAAAAAATATTTTATATAAAAAATAATAACAACAATAAAATTTGTGCTGTCAAACGATTAATCGCATCCAAAATAAAAGTTTTTGTTTACATAATACATGTGTGTGTACTGTTTATATGTATTCCATATATATAAACACACATGCATGTATATATTTAAGAAAAATTTTACATTTATATTTTAAATATATTTATATATAATATAACTTATATGAATATAAATATATACAAGTCAATATTTTCAAAATATATACTGTATGTGTGTGTATTTATATATACATAATAAATATACACACTACACACACATATATTATGTAAACAAAAACATTTATTTTGGATGCGATTACTCGCGATTAATCTTTTGACAGGACTAAATAAAATCAATTTAAATCTGAAATTAAAAATAAGCTTATAATAAAAGACGTGTACTGAAGTCACTGTCCATAAAAAGGGTCATACAGTTTGTGACCTAACTAATAAGACTACAAATGTATAAATACCATGTTTTCTGCTGATGTACACTGGATTACCATCTAAACACCATCGCATGGGAAAATAGTAATCATTCAGTACCATAGTATCACCACAGCACATTTTCTGTAAGGCATCACCACTATTCTTACCGAAGAAATAGGAAGGGTCAGTGGTGGGGTCAGCTGCCTTGTCTGAGATGACCCAGAAGTGCTTCCTGTTATAGAGCCTGAGCCGGAGCCGGGGCGAGGACGTGACACCGGACTGAAGCTCTCATAAGAGGATGGTGGAGTGGCTCTGGGAGATGACGATGCCAGAGATGATGAAGGCGATGAAACGGAGGATCTTTTGCTGACAGATAAATCGACAGGTTCGTTCTGGAAGTAATGGATATCCTGGGACAGAGGGTGTGTGTGAGGGGGGCTCATGTAGGAGTAGTGTTGTTGGTAGTGAGGAGAGTATAGGTGAGCTATGGAAGTAGGGACCATGGAAGGTGACAATACGAATCCAAATGCAGGTTTAATCAGGTAAGCTGGGTAAGTCAGTGACTGAGAGAGAGAGAAAGAGAGAGAGATGCGTTAAACACGCTGTGAACTTGCAGCATATTTACACATTCACATGTACATAATTACACAAGCACTCATATAAAGCAGCTGCGCTGGGCAGCAGTTGAGTCTGGGGACTATAAACCGACAAAAAGACTAACTTTGAATGACTGAGTATGAGCCAAATTCGACTTCCCACCCCATATAAACTCCTAACCTAATAAGAAAGGAATGCATGTCCATCTGCAGCCAGAGGAAGAGATAAAAAAGAGCAAGTACGAGAGGAGTTTTAGAGATACATTTTGTAAGAGCCTAATAATATACTCGTGTGATTCAATAAATATCCATATAAATGTGTCTCGTGTCATTAAGAATTGAAGAATTGAAGAAATGGAAAACACAAAGAATTGAAGAATTGAAGGATTGCACATGGATACTGCACTTAAACAAGCAAACCGATGTCAAAATAAGACCATGGTGCTCAGATGGGCCATGTGCCAGGCGGCCCATTGTTAGTTAGTTGGTAAGGCAGGTTTGTTATTGGAAACGGAAAGTAAAGCATTGTTTTCTTTAAAATCACATAAACCGGATGCAAAGAACTAGACAAGTATCAGGAAGGTAGAGGAACATTTCAGATTAGTCCAAAACAACTTATTTTGGCTAACAGACTTTAGTCAGGTTACATGCCATATTGAATTGAACAAGGCTGTGAGGGATACAATATCACGCACTTTATAAAGGTCCTAGATCGTATCAACTCACCTCAAAACTGTTTTATGGAGTCTTTGTCTACTAAGAGTTTGTTTTTGTTTTTCAGAAAGACATTTCATCAGCTGAACAATTGGTATGTTGTTATACAACAGAAAAATCCAATGAAAGCACTGTCCTATCCTTCACAGCCTCGTTTTCATTCCTATCAAAAATGATTTAGTATACTAAAATAATATTATGTAAAAACTATTTTTACTCAGAAACTGATAGTATTTTAAATAAACACATAATTACCAAGAACACATAGACTTAAACTACATTTTGTAGAAAAACAGACACAAATATTTTCTTATAAAACTTTGATACAGTGTAGAAAGGATCTCTGCAAAACCTTTCAACATACCAACCTTTTCTTTACAACCAATTTATTTAAGAATATTTACCCTAAAAACTGTACTCACCATATCTTGCTTTATTTGGTCACACCTGAGCATGGCTGCCAGCGCTGGAATTCTGGAAAATACAGAGAAAAAACATTAGTATATCAGTGAGTAACATAAAAGTCCCACATTAGAGAGATGTCGTGAGCCACCAGGAAGTTATTCTTCAATCCAAGCACACAGAAGCAGAGAAGCATGCGAGAGGTGCTGAAACACTAATCACTTAAAGTACAGGGGAAGTTAGAATGCCCAGGGCGATGAACGCAGTTTGTGTGTGGTTGTACATAAGATTGCAACACTATTAGACAGTTTTTCCACCTGACCCACTTACCCAGTGGTCTTGGGAAACAGAAAGGCCGCATTGTAGTACTGCAACTAAATGCTACTATTTCAACCATAGATAATGATTCATTCCCTGATCTTGGTGTGTTTCTTCAATAGGGGCTTTTTATCTCAGGTGTTTTTTTATTTTTTTTTACCTAACACATTCCTCTTTTGTGTTAAATGTTAATTGACGGTAACATTAAAACTTTAAAATGTATTTCTTTTTTCATTTATTTATTTATTTAAATAAAGATTTTGTAAGAACTCTCTTATGCTCACCAATGCTGTCTTTATTTGATCATAAATACAGTAAAAGTACATTTTGGAATATTATGGCAATTTAATATCAAATATAAAAAATAAACATTTTAATATATTTAAAAATGTTATGATATACTACATAACTTTACTGTCACATGTGCTCATTTAATGTGCCCTCACTTAATAAAATGACTGATTTCTTCAAACTTTTCTATTCTTCTTCAAACTTTTGAATGGTAGCGGTTATAAATAAATACAATTTTCATTTTGGGCCTAACCAATATAAAGCATTGTAAACTATAATAATCTCAATAAAGAGTTAAACGCAATTTTATTTTGTGAAAATATATACATTTTACAAATGAGTCAAATAAAATAAATGATTTTACTCAACTTATAACTGTCAGATCATAATTTCAACCACAATTCGATATTAATGTATTCAAAGCACGACATTAACAAAGGAAATTCAAACAAGTCAACAACTAAATATCCACCACGGAATGCTATTAAACCAACAATTCATCATTTTAGATGTGACAGAAATATTTACATGCCTGTATTGTTTGATATTGTAAGCATACAAATTAAATAAACTAGTAAGAGTGTGAGAAGTGTATTATAAGAGAGTTAAGCTCAAAAAGTGTCAGTAGTAGAAGAATAACACAGCTAACACGTCTACAATGCACAAAGGAAGCTTAAAGCCAAAAATGAAAGGTCTACAGCAGTACCAGCTCATCAGATATCTTAGATATGATCATGTAGTCTTACGAACACAAAAGAACAAATATGTTTTGCTGTTTGATCTGTCTGTGTGTTTTGTTTGAGCCCACAAAGCCTGACACAAAGATGCAGGTGCTACGGTCTATAGCTACAGTACTAGAGGTGCTATAGGTGCTGATCGATTTTTATTTCCAAAAGGTAAGTTAAAGTAAAAAGGACTTTATTTTCATTGGAATGGGTGGAGTGCATGGACTCAAAGCAGGAGTGGGATGCGGGACACTTCATCAGTGAGCCATGAGACTCAATGATATGTGCTTTTACAGTCCAAAGTCTGAGAGACAGAGAAAGAAAGAGAGAAAGAGAGGGGTGAATGTAAAGTCTCTTTACAATCATTAACCCAGGGTGGTGCTGTTAACACACACACAAACACACACAGAGAACAATCTATACTAGGTCAACTGAGTCCAGGTCCACTCCCAGCAAATTGAACACTCCTCAGTCCTCAGACGCACAAATATAAACAGGACTACTATAGCAAGAGACAATGCCGATCACACACACACACACACACACACACACACACACACACACACACACACACACACACACACACACACACACACACACACACACACACACACACACACACACACACACACACACACACACACACACACACACACACACACACACACACACACACACACACACACACACTTGTGAAACACTCCCAATGGCCCCAGGGTCAGGTGTGGGTTAACAAAACAACATAATGAAATGTACACACAAACACAGACATACTCATCCAAACCTGAAACCAACAGTATAGCATTCCATACCAATAAAGAGACACACCAAAACACAAGACAAGTCACAACAGATGAGTTAAACACCATTCAAGACCTCAGTTAGAGTGCAAGGTTTTGTAACTAGACACTGACTTAAAGTCTGTAGTGTTTTAAATGAATAGTTTAGCCAATAATGAAAGTTCTACTATCATTTATTCACTGTCGCGTTAAGCCTGTATGACTTTCTTTCTTCCATTAAGCACAAAAATCGCAAAACGTTTAACAGAATGTACAGGCTGTTCTTTTCCATACAGTGCAAGTGAATACCGTGCTACTGGGCTACAAAATGGACAAAAATGCATCATACTCCTTTCATATTTCATTCAGAATTCCTCACCCGCAACCATATAGGACCCCACATAGGACAAGCGTTTTGAAAAATGGATGGATGGATCGTATTTTGTGTTCCGTGGAAAACAAAAACGAAAGTTACATACGTTTGGAATGGCATGAGGGTGAGTAACTAAAGACAGAATTTGTATTATTGGTTGAACCAACCTCACATTTAGAAAACTGCATGAGCTGAACCCTATTTAATATTATGATGAAAATAAGGGTTGTGTTTGTTTGTCAGGCTCTTGTAAGAAAGGCCTCTATCTACACCACAGTTGGGGGTCAGTAAGATTTGTTTATTTTAATTATTTTAAGTCTCTTATCCTCATCAGAGCTGCATTTATTTTAATAGTAAAAATTTTAAAATGTAATTTATTCTTGTGATGGCAAAGATGAATATATTAGCAGACATTACAACAGTCTTTAGTGTCACATGATCCATCGGAAATCATTCTAATAGGCTTGTTTGGTGCTCAAGAAACACTTATTATTATTGTTGAGAACATTTTTGCTTAATATTGCTTAATATTTTTGTGTATTTATTTCAAAATCTTTTGATCAATTTAATGCATTTTTGCTGAATAAAAGTATTAATTTCTTAGAAAAAAATAAACTGACCCCTGAATTTTAAAAAGTAGTGTAGCCTATACTAATGTGCTTTGTATAGTTACAAAGCACAGCTTTCCTTTTTAACTTGTCTGCGGTAGCATCAAAATCTGCTAAGCTCCTTCTTAGGAAATCTTAGTCAAACAAACAGTCCTTTTCCAAATAAGAGACAAGACATGTTTTATATACCGCCATCAGAGTTGTTAAACATGAACAGATCTCAGTAAGGAAAAGTAAACACTTGTTTGAATTTTTCTATTTGGATTTTGTCATGTTTTTCTCTTTTCTATCATAAGACAATATGATAAGGTGAAGTAGAAAGAAGAGTTCAAAACTGTCCTCCGGGCTTGGCAGAGTTCAAGTGAACCCTTTACATTAATCATGAAGGCTTTCACTGCTAACAACAACAAAACACACACACACACACACACACACACTCACACACACACACACACACACACACACACACACACACACACACACACACACACACACACACACACACACACACACACACACACACACACACACACACACACACACACACACACACACACACACACACACACACACACAGAAAAACTCCATCAATTAAACTTTACAATCTCATAAAATAAAGAGAATTTAATACATGCTTCACTAGATGTGTTTAGTATGGAGAGACTGCATTGCCAACTAGCACAAGATTTCATAACACATCAAATACCAATAATTATCGTTCTCTGAGCAATTAGATTAAGGTGTTTAAATACTTAATTTTACTATCATTATAGTCTTTGAAAGTTAATAACCCAATCTGTTTCTGTCTCTCTGTTATATATAATAGCTGAAAACAAATATTTAGAAATAAAATTAGTATTTTAAAAGATCTTTTGAATCACACATTAATAGCTTTATGCTGTATGTTAACAAGGTCAAAGCTCTTAAACACTGTGGCTAAGTTTAATATTTCCAAGTATCTTTAGGTTTTAGTGTCATTATTTATTCTTTCTTGAATGCGGTGGTGTGTGTTTAACCTCAGGCGGTGTGAAAGAGTAGTTGAGACTGTTTGAAGAACTTGTGCGATACCTTATAAATTACACAAGCCATTCACTCAACATTGCAGACCGGTGAAGTAGGCAAATCCATTAAGGCATACAAACACTAAAAACCACATAATACCAGTGTTACGCTCTAATGCAGTTTCCTAGTGGAGAGAAACGGTCCAGTTTGCTGACATGGAGAAAATTTGAAGACCAAAATTACAAAGTGCAGAATCTAATAGCAAACCCATGTAAAACCCAAAACCAAACTGAACAGCACTGGTTCAATGCACACAACCACCGCTCTCAGATAACAGATCTTCAGCCAGGTGCCAGGTATCTGAGAGATGCATGAGATCTGAGATTGAGCGGGATGATCACAATACGAAAAACTTTACAGATAGGCGTCTATCTGACTAAAAGGTAGGGACAAATTTAGACTGAGGTTTAGGCCGAAGACCAAATTTAGCAAGAAGGCCGCAGCATGTCTGTTATTGTTTCCACAGTGAACACAGAGAGAAGCTCTGCTACACGGGGGCCATAGTTTCCCTTCTGGCCTTTCCTGACACTAAAGAAAAAGAGAAAGAAAGACATGGAGAAAGAGAGAGAGGCTGAGCATTTTAACAATGGTATGCGGCTCTGAAAATGATCCTCTTTTGCAGTGGAGTGTTTGTGTGTGGAGTGTTATTGCGAGTGGAGTGTTATTGCGATAAGATCAGAGTATTGATCCAAGAAAAGACTTGTGTGAGTGGGTGGTGGGTCTAGGCATGTGTATGTGTGTGTGTGTGTGTGTGTGTGTGTGTGTGTGTGTGTGTGTGTGTGTGTGTGTGTGTGTGTGTGTGTGTGTGTGTGTGTGTGTGTACTCCCCCTCAGCCTCCCCTCAAATGCTGAAAACAGGAAAAGAGTGGCTCCATGTACCAGATGGAATGTCTGACGCAAACCTCAGCCTTGAAACAAAGCTCAGAATACAACAGCCTTACTGACCCTGGGACTTTGACTATTAGTTTTACTGTATTTGATTTTTACACCCAAAAATGCTATGTCAGCCATGCACATCCTTACATTACACCTAATCTTCATACAATCCAAAATGCAAAGGTGGGATGTTCAGATTTTGAATAGCTGAAAATACACACATTCTAAATGCAGGCCAAGCTGATCACAAACCAAACCAATTACTGCAGAAGCATATGAGAATTGGGCTTCCCTTGAAGCCATATTAAATAATATTTTTGATTTTAAAAACAGTTATATTGTTTGCCTGTTAGAGCGTGTGTTCAACAAAAATTATGTATGGCCAGATTTTAAATCATTTTAATGAATAATACAAGTGACCATATAAGATCAGTAGTTCATGCACATTATGTATAATATATGAATCAAGGTGTCATGCCATTTATAACTCTCTGAATGTACATTAACTGAAGACCTTCTAAACATTTTAATGCAACACAGTTCGTTAACATTTAACCTTATTATAAAGTGTTGCAGAACTCAGAAATGTGACAAATGTTTAGATAAAAAATCCAACTTAGCCAAAGGTACATCCAACATGATCCTGCGCACATGTTCCTACACAGATTGTTTCATTTGTATAAAAATTATGTTTGCATATAAGCTCTAGCACTGATCATAAACTGAGTGAGAGACTAGAAATCGTGTTAATGCTGATACGATATTCAAGTTTAAGTCAAGCCATCAATACAACTATAGCAGTGCCACTACCAGTTCATGAAAATGATAAAAAAGTGCCAGAACTGCAATATTAATCACATTAACAATAATCAAAACAAACAGACGTCACTGACAGTCCTCGTTATTTTAAAGTTGTTCAAAAATACAATTTAAATGCAATTCACGCAATTCTTGTAAATGTATTTAATTCACCTCTTCTTTGAAGGACATCCTTCCTAATTTATGTAGGCCTAATTTTGACTTTGTGATGTTGTTGAAGTAAACTAGGTGGTGGTGTAACTGTCCAAGGATTGTTAATAAATAAATAAATAAATAAATAAAGATTTGTATAAAATGTATGTGTAGTTCAAATTAATTTAACCCTAGAAAACGTATTAATATTAAAGACTCAATTAATGTCTGAATGTTTATAAAACGTTTATAAATTATAATGATTATGCTTGGTACAATCACGTATTTTCAATATTTTGGAACTTTTTTACAACACTTGCCATTAAATTAATACTTGCGTGGGGGGGGGAATCTGTTCAAAACTTGAGACACGTTAAACTAGATTCTTAAAATATTTCTTGTCGTTATAATCTCGGACATCTTTATTTGACATCGACCCATAAACATGTCAAAAGTAGCTACTGTAGAAAAGTGCCGTAGCTATATTGTGTGAAATTAAAAATATTATATATATTAAATATTATTTAGCCTATTTATTTAAATAAAAGATTGACTAAACTGTTATTAATTCGACTAAAATTACTAACTTACAACAGGACGGTTTGATTTTGCTTATTTTACGTCAGACTATGGAATTTAATGAATACAGTAACTTACTTGTCAGTAAATATTCCTCAAGTGAAAAGTGCGCCGTTATGAAGGACCGCAGACGACAGCAACAACCCGGATCACGATGGCGTGAAACACATCCAAATGACACACTAGCATATAGGCTGACGCCGCAAAAACTTCCCCGAGAGTTACGAAGCAACTTCTTGTCCAAGTGTTGAAAGTGTCCTGAGTGAATTGAGCGTGTATCACATGATTAGGGCCGGGCGCTCGCGGGAGGTGAGGGTGGGGATACGCTCCAGCGGAGGCCGGGGGGCAGAACAGAAGAGAATGGGCTGGGCGTGTGTGGCTGCCTGCCTCTCCCTCTCCGCCCTTTCCTTCCTTCTCTGTTTGTCTCGCTCTATCTCTCCCTCTTTCCCTTCCTGACAAGACACGCCTTACAGAGTTTCAAAGATCTAACAAGCGTTGATAAAGGTCGGACTGGTTCTGTAACAATGGGTGAAGACAAAAGACTTGCATAATTTACAAATCATACATTTTTATTGTTAGCTGTTTGAACATAAAACATAAAGCATGCTGGGGGCAAAGGGGCCCATTGTAAATATTATATTCAAATAAGATCATGATTTACTTCCTACTAGACAAAAGTATGAAATAATTAGAATTAATGTTTTTGAAAGAAGTCTCTTTAATGCTCACAAAAGCCGCATTTATTTGATCAAATAAAAAACTGTAATATTGTTAAATATTATTACGATTTAAAGAACTGTTTTCTATTTTAATATATTTTAAAATTTTATTTATTCCTTGTGATGACACAGTCTTCAGTGTCACAATGATCCTTCAGAAATCATTCTGATATGCTGATTTGGCTCAGTTATTATTACTCAAATATTAATAACTATGTTTTCAAATTTTTTTTCAGGATTCTCTGATGAATATAAAATATATAAGAACATAATTTATTAAAAACATAAATCCTTTGTAACATGTCAAATATCTTTACTGATTCTTTTGATGAATTTAATGCATCGTTGCTGAAAGAAATTATTTTTTTATCTTAATCACTTCAAACTTTTGTGTATTAGTGTATTGCGGTTTATTATTATTACACTGCTCCATAGTGAAAGCATATTAAGACATTAAGATTATACACCGAACCTGTCAGTCACGCAAAGGGGTGTATACAGACTGGTAGCTGAAGTTATTGTATACTGGAGTTATTCCAAGTCATCAGCAGCAATAACAAACCGCGTACCTGATGACGCCAGTGCACATAAACCCAACCTGTGTCTATTTACCCGGAATAATAAAGCAAACCATTCAGATTTACCAGACCTTTGCCAGAAGTACACTCGCCCCCAATACTCTCACTCTCTCACACACCTACATCTCTCTATCTCTATTTCACACACACCTGCAAAACCAATACTACACAACTGTGAATGTATTTTCTTTTTGGCAGTTAGAGGCGTGAAAGTGGAACTGGCGAAACTCCACGCATACAAGTTTGTTTGTATGCATGTACAAACCTACTTTGCATGTGTGATGATTATGACTGTGATATCTATAATTTTATGACTGTAGCCTAATATTGTTTGTGTGTGTGGGTGGATGTGGGTGGGTGTATGTGTTTTTACTTAATGTGTGTGACAGCCTGTTTTTCAGTGATTAATTAGCTAAACAATAGCAGATGGTGTCATTTGACTTGTAAATGCACAATAGAAAACGGCTTTGCCAAAATCATTTCAGGTAAGTCAAGTTAGGCAAAAATCTGAATGGAAAAGATGACAACAATCTGGAAACTCTGTGCTTTCATTTGGTTTACGCTTTCAAATAAAATAAAAGTAAAAACGAAACACTCTTGAAATGATTTAGCAACCTTTACACCTTATATGAGCCCAAAATAGAATGCTATGTTTTTTATGTTATTTCAATTTAAAGCATGATCTCATGAAAGTCATGATGTCATCATAGACTCATCTCTTCCAGCCAATGAGAATTATCTCATGATGTCATGGAGGATGGAATATTGTTCACTTATCTTATCACATTCTGGGCTTTGTGAAGAATAAAACTGGGTTTGTCAAGAGCCAATAACAATTCAACAATTTGTCTCAACAAATATTTAGAAACATATCAAAAATATTCTGTAATAACTATTTTAAGTCATATTTCAACCATCTGTAGTGTCACTTCACGTAGCTGTATTTTTTTAAGTTTACAAATTAAATCCATTTTTTGTACAATAGACATATTTATACGCAGGCCTGAATGCACACACATACATACACGTGTAGCACATATGAAACCAAACACCCACTTTATTTTTACTGTTAAACCTACACACAGTGGAATGATCTGTTAAAACGTACAAAAACCCCAAGGCAGAGATGAGGTCGGAAAAAAAATCAGAGCTGAAAGAAATGAGAATGCCAGAAAAAAGATAGTCAACATGACCGTATGCAAATTAACAGTGCAATATTGACTTATCCATCATATTTTAATATTTAATTGTACTTACTTAAATTTACATTACACACATTGTTATAAGGAGCTTTACAGAAACTCTTGTATAGAAAGTTATGGCATTTTGATTAAACATTAAATGTGTTTAGTTTATTATTATTATTTTAATGAAATAGATTTGTTCACAATACTAAACAGACACTAAAGCAGACACTAAAATCAATAACAATAATGTCTTACTGAACAATGAGCAAAACGTTTTTGGCACTGACACTTGGTTAAATGATGTGATATTCTTCTGTTGGCACTGTTTTTATCAGTTTAAACTATTGTTTAAATATGGTGATTTTGATCACTATTTAAAAGAGTTCCCTAAAGTTTAATTAATTCTAGCAGATTTGGACAATATAGGGATGGATGGATGGATGGATGGATGGATGGATGGATGGATGGATGGATGGATGGATGGATGGATGGATGGATGGATGGATGGATGGATGGATGGATGGATGGATGGATGGATGGATGGATGGATGGTTTGGTTTGCACTATTATTGGTCTTTTTATGTCATTTGTTCAAGGCATCCACCCCTCTAAAGTGACTTAGTTGTTTCACAGCAACACATGGTTTATTAAAATGATGAATTGCACTCATATCATTATCACCTAAGAGGGTTGGGTAGCAAAGTGATTCCCCGAACAGAGAACCACATTGTCAGAGTTTGTTTATAAACCCTGCCAAGTAACTTCATATTATCTCTGCATTTTAAAACTTCCAGTTTGCCAGGTGTTGAGTTTACGAGAATCGTTAACAACATGTGTCATACAAATGGAATTAGATACAAAATGCCTTTAGTTGTCCTCATTTAATGAGCTATAAGGAAATTGACTCTGGCTGGGTGTGACCATTGCTGTTTTGTGTAAGGTTGTTTCTGCAACAGGATAAAAAAGTTAATTGCATTTTTATGTCACAATAATAACTTTTCTCACAATTCTGAGTCTACATCTCAATTCATACTTAGAAAAAAAAGTGGGAATTGAGAAATATAAACTCACTTTTACTAATTGTGAAATAAAAGTCACAATTAAATGTTTTACTTTTAATTTTGTGATGGAAAAAAACAAGAAATGCAAGACGTAAAGTCACAATTTGCTGAATTGCAAGATGTAAACTTGGAATTGCAAGAAAATTCAGAGTTTACATAGGCCTATGACTTTTTTCCTCAGAATTGTGAGTACATGTCTTGCAATCGTATCCTTTTTAGAGAAAAAAGTCAGAACTGTGAGATAAAAAAGTGCTACCTTTGTTATTTTTTATCCTGTGGCTTCCATAGTTTTATGTTAAGGGGTTTTTAAGTAAGTATGTATTTATTTAATTATTTAGGGCTTTTATTGTATTATTTCTACTACATTTTTGACTGTTTTCAGTGGTTAAGCAAACATTATAGGTGCTTTACAAACTTTCCTTTTGGTTTAACATGTTCTACGAGCATTGCATTTATATTCTTCTGAACTTCTCAACTTTCTGTTCACAGGTTCTCTTTAGGATAGACACAACATCAGTGGGTTGCTCTTGGCAAAAAAACAAATTAAAATGTTCTCTCTGTCACATGCAGGTATGTACACAAGCGGTTAAACAGGTAGTCGTGACAGGGAGAGTGCTGGGAATGACAGCTGATATTTATTAGTTTCAAATATTTTACAAAGAGACAGCTCTTATTTCATGTCTATTGCTACGCGTGGCCAAGACCTGACCAAAACCCTTCCCTCGAGCAACGCTTACCCTTTAAAACATTATTGAAAAGACATGATAAAGCCTGCACCACACCCAAAACCGTTTCTGAAGAATAAGAACCTCCTGGGAAGACAAGTGGGGGGTCTCCATCAATCCCAAGTATATTACCTCTTTACACATCAGCTCCTTGATTGCCTGACAAACACCTTGAAATAGATTTGTCACTTAGCATACACAAGAGAAAGTACTCTTTCACTACAATGAAGAGTATGGGGTATGAGTATGAAGAGTAAGGTACACGATATTGCCAAAAGTATTGGGTCACCCCCTTTTAATGAACAGGTTTGACTACTTTATTTCCATTAGTACTAATATTAATGTTTAAGCATATATAATTATATTCTAGGGAATTGTGTGCTTTATAGCAACAGTTTGGACAGGACACTTTTCTATTCTAACATAACAGTGCCTCTGTGTATAAGGCAAGGATCAAACAAACATGTTGATTAAAAGGCGGTGACTTTTGGCAATATAGTGTATGTATTTGCATATTGTAGCATACCCTACAAGCACGCACGCACGCACGCACACACACACACACAGATAGCCTGAAGACTGTTCATAATTTAGCCAACTTGTCAATCATGTCATGTTCAACAGTGGCAGGCGTGTATCTGTACCTGTAAATAAACAATGCACTATTTGACGTCATCTTCTCCAAAAAAATATTTTACTTAAAAATACTCAAACTCTTTAACAGTATTTGTACCTTGTTTTAAATTAACAGTGCCTAACCTTAGCAAAGAACGTTGATATGCCCCCCAAAAAACAGACAAAAATACAAAATGAATTAGAAGGAAGAAAGTTGACAGTATGTTCATTGACAGTAATAATATTTACTGTCTTGTTTTCCAAAGAATTGCGAGTTTATATGTCTCAATACTGTCTTTACAACATGCAATCGTGAGTTATGAAGTCAAAAATATGAAATATAAGCTTGCAATAGTAAGATTTTTTAATTTTTTTGAAGAAAAATAATTTGTAATATTGTAAGAACTTTTTTACTCACAATTGGACTTTATAACTGACAATTGTGAAATTATATCTCACAATTCCGTGAAAAGAAGTCAGAATTGCATGATATAAACTCACAATTGCGTGTAAATAAGGTTGCGAGATACAAACTTGCAATTGCCAGAGATAAAATGAATTGCAAGAAAAGGCCAGAAATCTGAGTTTATATCTTGCAATTCAGTTTTTTTTTGTCATTAAATAAAATATTAAAAGGAAGCCTAATTGCGATTTTTTTTTACAGTGAGATTTTACAGTCGGCCTGTATCTCGCAATTCTGATTTTGTATCTCGCAATTCTGAGAATTCTCTTAATTGTGAGAAGAAAGAATTGTGAGATATAAAATCACTTGTATAGTTACATTTATCGTCATCTGTGGTTGAAACATAAAATTGCTTGACATTAGCAGAGTTTGCTTTTTACGTCAGTACTTTGGTGCTGCTCTTCAGCGTGGATTAATCTGACGGTTTGCAAAATCAGTGTTTAGTCCTTTTTTGGTGTTTACAGACATGACGTAAAATATTATAAATGAGATTATATGAGATTATAAACTCACAATTGCTAGAAATTGTGACAAGTAGCCTAAAATTTGAATTCTAAGAAAGAAATGCAGCATTGCAAGATAAATGGTCAGTTCTGAGTTTGCATCTCATAATTCTTATTTTATTTATATTTTTTTAACAAAAAAAAAAGTAAGGTAATTGTGACTTTTTAGTTCAGAGATCTTTTTTCACAGAAGTTTACAGAATATCTCGCAATTCTGAGTGTTCTCAGAATTGTGAGTAATTTTTTTTTTGCAAATTTTGAAATAAAAAGTTGTGATTACCTTTTTTCCATGTTGAAAACGAGCTTCCATACAAAAAGTGAATGATGTATAATGCAGTTTATTGTGAAATACAACTCGATAGCTCAACATTTAATTTTATATTATAGGCTTAACGTGGTCAATAATTATAAGGCAAGAAGACAATTCTGAACCCTGATTTTATGTACTCATTCAATACTGAAATATAGCTCATATTTAACCAGAAAACATCTGTAGTGAAGATGTAAGTATTGAATTTACAAATTACTATGGCAGAATTCAAATAATGCACTGCTTTTGAGTTGAGTAGTAATCATTTAAAAATCAATTAAGAAAAAAGAAACTATTATTAAAGTTAATGCAAAAAATATAGTTCATTCTTTCATGTAAAGATGACACCTTCCCGAGAAAGCCCTCTGTTCGCACACGCTCCAGTCCCTGGCGGCAGAATATCTTGCAGAAATCTTTCATTCCTGAGGTGTGATTGGAAACCAAAGTCTATACAGTTATTGCAAAAACAGCCACATTTACATCACTGTGAACTGTATCTTCATTGTATACACTGCATACATTCAAATGAACTCATCACTGTCCCCAGGCAAACATTTAATGAAGCTTTACACATAGTAAGAAAAACAAGAAAGAGTCTTTCCTCATCTGGTTGCCATGGCCAATCACAATAACAGAGCAAAAATAATAGAAAAGTGTGTGAGGGAGGTGACTTAGCAGTTAAAGATTTAGGCTGAATCCCAAAGGTTCAAGCCCCAAGTGACCACCACTATGCCAGACGCTCCTGTAGTAAAAATGTGTACTGTAAGTCACTTTGGATTAGACAGAGCCTGCAATTGAAGCTAGATATTCCTATTATACACCATGTACAAGAATGAAACTGATTTACATACAGATTATGGCAGTGTTACTATAAGCACATGCCAACATTAATCCAAATTTTGTGTAATGTAACACCTGTTATTCAACTCATATCGGGTTGAGTGAATTTCACTCGAGGCATGAAGGTTTCTATGGGCACAATGTGTACTAAACATAGGGAGTCAGTTGAATCAGGTTTTTTTATTTTCACAAACAGGCCAGCAATGAGAGAAAATAAAATGAAATTAATAGCATAATTATGTTTTCTAAATATTTTCTTGTGAAATGAAATCAAATATAACTAAATACACTACTCTTGAAAAGATTTCGGGTTTATTTCAAACAAATACTGTTCTTTTGAACGTTCCATTCATGAAAGAATGCTGAAAATGCATCAGTTTCCACAAAACCGCAAGCAGCACAACAGCATTCAACAGTGAAAATAATAAGAAAGGTTTGTTGAGAACCAAATCAGCATCAGCATCATGTGACACTGAAGACTGGAGTGATAACTGCTGAAAATTCAGCTTTGGATCGCAAGGCTAAATTACATTTTAAAATACTTAGAAAACACTTGTTTTAAATTGTATACAGATCCGAAAATATAGACAATTGTTGCCTCCAAAACATTATTTCATGAAACATGCAGATGGTTGCTCTGAGCACAACAAATGAATATCAGATGAAGCGAGTCGTACTGTTCTTATCCACTTTTAACTTTAATATTTGGTATGTCCACCTTTTGCAGCAATTACAGCAGCACAGCTCTCTGGCATAGTGTCAATACATTTCCTGAGAACTTCAACACTAACGTTATCCCATGCCTTCTGCAACTCAAGCCAAAGGTGTTCCTTTGAAAGTACAACAGATCTGGGCTGGGTTTCCCAAAAGCATCATAAGCTTAAGTACATCGTAGACCCATTGAAACCAATGGAGCTACGATCAACTTAGGCTTACGATGCTTTTGGGAAACGCAGCCCTGTCCAGTTTATTTTCCGACTCGCTCCAAATTTACTCGATGGGATTGAGGTCCGGACTTTGAGGGGGCCAGTCCATCATTTTCAATGTTCCAGCCGATTCCTTCCGTCGCAGGTAGTTAGTTCGTATTATGGGTGCAACTGAATACAAACAATACAACTGAAACCCCTAAATATGCCAAGTGTTCTAACAAGTTTGGCCACCACTGTATATATCATGGTTTTACATTTTACAGGTAGGTGTTTGGAGGAAGAGTATACCTGGCAAGTCTTCACAGATCGCAGTATTTCCAGCTGCAGCTCCACCCATGTGCCTAATTTGCATATTACAAGAAAAATGCATGGTGTTACTCAGACAGCTCAAAGATAGCAGTTACATAAACTCATGGCATCAGTCCAAGACAGGTTATTAGTTTCGTGTGTTTTTATCTGTGTTATGTGCTCAGTACTTCAGTTGGTGCTTACTAGAGGTGCTACATATGATGTCTCATCAATTAACAAATGTAAGGGTTATGTTTATTCACTTTTTATAACAAGTCATATAATACTAAATCACAGCCACACACAGTAATAACCTGTTCTAGCTTTTCATTTTAGTGACAAGAAATTCTACATTTCAGCTCACACAAAGACTAAAAACATTCCCATTTCCTCCAAAAGCTTAAGAAATCTCCAAATATCTAATTTTCAGTTTGACTTCCATAGAGTTTTTCTTCGAGACAGTTATGGTTTCAGATTCTATTTTGTCAGAGTCACATCATTGTCACTCACCTTTAAGGAATCCAACAGAGAGCAACAAGACTGTAAATGTGTTGATTTATTAGTTCTCTGTAAACCACATCATAAATCACAAAAGACACAATCATAAAACGGACATAATGGAATGCATGAAACAAAGTCTTCATCAAAACAATTGTTTTTAAAGGTGTCCATTTGTAATTTGTAAAGAGGTGATGTTTGCAAAGAAGTAGAATTAAAAAAGTATAATGACCATTATAAAGCATTAATAACAATTATAAATAATTGAGCACCAAATCAGCATATTAGAATAATTCCTGAAGGATCATGTGACTCTAAAAACTATATTAAACATATGAAGTAATATTTGAAAACATTTAAATCTTTGATTTAAATAAAAAAAATCAGTATTAAAGAATATTCTCTAATGATCTTCAAGACTGCATTTATTGATCAAAAATACAGAAAAATCTGAAATACTGAAGTAATATTGAAAACAATTTAAATAATATAGGGTTTCGGTGCATTTTAAAGTATTTAAGATTGCAATTAATTTTCAGCAGTCATTCAAAAGTTTTGGATCAGTAAGATTTTTTATGTTTTAATGGAGTCTCTAATGATCTTCAAGACTGCATTTATTTGATCAAAAATACAGAAAAATTGAAATAACCTGTGATATTGCTTTCTTTGATTATTGCATTTCTAATATAGGGTTCTATTTTAATATATTTAAAGTATAATTTATTTTCTGTGAACAGCACTAATTTCAGCAGTATTATTCCGGTCTTCAGTGTCCCATTCTTTCTTTTGCTTAAAAATTATTATATTTTAAAGAAATTACCAGCGTGACCAGTGTGACAAACGTTTGAATAGTTCTTGTGATTCATTTTAAGTGTATATTTATCAGACCACTAATACAAATGCATGATTATATAGGAATAACACAGTAGGGATGAATAAATGGTTCTTTTTAAATTTTTATTTATCAAAGAATCCTGAAAAAAGTATCAGTTCCCCAAAAATATTAAGCACGGTTTCCAACATTGATTATAAATCAGCATATTAGAATGATTTCTGAAGGATCATGTGACACTGAAGACAGGAGTAATGATGCTGAAAATTCATATTTGCTTAACATGAATTAATTATATTTTAAAGTATATTAAAATAGAAAACTTTTATTTAAATTGCAATAATATTTAAATTAAAATTACACCTTTTTCTGTATTTTTGATCAAATAAATGCAGCCTTTAAAGAGAATAAGACATTTTTAAAAACATAAAAATCTTACTGATCCCAGAATTTTGAACGGCACTGAAAATATTTCACAGTATTACTGTTTTACTGTATTTTTGATCAAATAAATGCAAGACTTCTTTCACAAACATTACAAAATCTTAATTAAACCAAACATTTGATTGGTAGAGTAATTCTATGAAATTGTATCTAAATATAAATAAATACATAATTAAAAAAATTAATTATGAATTATATTCATTAATTCACCCAATAAATCTATTGTTTGTTTAACTTCATTCAAAATACCTATTATAATTTATCTAAATTCCGCATTTAGAAAATTAAAATGTAGAAAACGGTCACTTAGAACTGCTTTTGTGAGACATGATTTAGAAATGTTGTTCTTGATCAAAACCAAAATTCAGAACAAATTTCTTTTGAACAGAAAGGAATCAAATTAAACTAGATTGACAGTATCTATTTTGACACCACACCCTGAGATCTTTGCATAAACTAGGTGTGGTGTCCGATAACATAAGAAATAGAGCAACTGGTTAGTACAGCAAACTAAAGCAATGTGCACTAACTAGTTCTTAATGCATTCCATACAACTCCTCCAATCAAAAGAAGACACGTGCCTGTGCTCGTTTTACATAGTTGCACTTTCAGTTTGTGTCATAAGCTATACACAAAAAGCTGACTTAAGGAAGCTTTTGAGAATGAACCCATCAAGAAAAATGATATGTACGAACGATATGTACATACGTAATGGTGAAATATTTGCATTTGTATAACATTAGATTTTTCATCCATCTTTTGTCAGGAACCTTTTGTGTCATAGCAGTAGAAACAACAGATGAACATGAACATTTGGGGTTGGAACTCTGAATTGCATCAGACACAGGAGAATAGAAAAGAAAAACAGAGAAAGCTAGACAAAAAGAAGGAAATTAGAAGAAAAGGGAGGGATGGGTGACCCAATGGGTCACTTGCCACATTTCGGATGTGACCTCAATGTCCTGATCGGCTGAAATAAAACCAGGGAGGTTTGGGTGTGTCTATAAGAGCAAAGCTGGTGTGTGTGTGTGTGTGTGTGTTTCAGATGCTGTACTAGGATACATTTCCTCTGTGCACATAGAGTTTAGGCAGGGCAGATTGTTTCCTGACCATCCCATGTAAGTGTACATGTCTCTCTGCCCTCTGTGCTCCTAAAATAAATGTGTCTAGTACATTTTTACTTCTTGTAATGCATTTATTTTAAGCAGGAAACAAATATGAATATGAATGTACTATTGCACTACCCTTAAACCCTAAACAGCAAGTATGTAGTAATAGTAAAATGTTGCTGTATAACATCAAATCAACCCCAAATAACAGTGGTGGAAGGAGTACTGAAAATGTGTACTTAAGTACAAGTACTGGTGTCAAAACGGTACTTGAGTAAAAGTACAAATTACTCGTCTCAAAAACTACTCAAAGTACTAGTTACTTTTTAGCGGCAATATTTAATGAATTACCAAAAAATATTAATTAATATCTTCGCTTCTGGGTCCTAACGCTCTACCAGATGCCCCAAGAAAACACCAGACTGTGCTAATATACACCCACAATGTCATGTAATGCAGAAAAATTATAACCCTAACCTTTATCCCCATACTGAAAACCCAGATGGCCAGATGGTTTAGCTAAAATATTAGTGTCTGAGACACTGTGAGCACTGTAGTGTGCACAGCAAATTTTTAAATGCTTAGCTTAAATGGGCAATGGCGAACTGCGACCGCAGGTTTCCAAGGTTGAAGCAATCCTCTGTAGTCTGAAGCCTAGGACAAAGAAGGAGGTTCGATCCTTCTTGGGTCTTGTGGGCTGGTACCGCCGATTCATACCAGACTTTGCTACGATTGCAGCTCCATTAACGGACTTATTATCGAAAGCAGGAAATAACCCAGTGGAGTGGACCGAGGCCTGTGAGAGGGCCTTCAACACCTTGAAGGACAAGATGTGTTCTGAACCGGTGTTACAAAGCCCTGATTTCAACCAGCGATTCCTGGTACAAGTGGATGCCTCTGACAAGGGGATTGGAGCTGTACTGGCCCAGGGGTCTACTGGAGCAGAGAAACCTGTGGTGTTCCTGAGCAGGAAGCTGTTGCCCAGGGAGACCAGGTACTCAACCATTGAAAAGGAATGCCTCGCAATAAAGTGGTCTCTGGAATCTCTGCGCTACTACCTCTTGGGGCGGGAGTTTGACCTGGAAACCCACTATCGGGCACTAACTTGGATTCACACTATGAAAGACCACAATGCTCGGGTTACCCGATGGTATCTGGCTCTCCAGCCCTACACCTTCAAGGTCCAGCATTGCTACTTTTCGAGGTTCCCAGACAATCCGTGGCCAAGAGAGGGGGGAGGTGATGTGAAGAAGTGACCTTTACCGCTGCAAGTGGCAGCACTGGCGATCATATGTATGTACTCACATACATTCATTCACCACACGCACCCATCCGTTACCTCGTAATGCTGTTTGGAAAGTGGGTGCACACACGACCTGATAGCGCTTGGTCATGCATCCACATTTCATACTCTCCTTCCATTATTCCCTCTGGACATATCACACATACTCACTGATCGATTGTTTTATGTTTTATTGGTAATCGGCTGTGTTATTTGTTGGTATAACCGGGTTCCTTGGAGCTGTGCCGGCAAACACAAGCGGATGGCGGCGAACCCTTGTGACATCATCAAATTGCGTGGCGCAATGGACAGGGACCCGGTGAAACCATATCCTGTCTTTACATTTACATTTATGCATTTAGCAGACGCTTTTATCCAAAGCGACTTACAGTGCATTCAGGCTATACATTTGTATTGTCAGTATGTGTGTTCCCTGGAAATCGAACCTACAACCTTTGCGCTGCTAACGCAATGCTCTAACCACTGAGCCACAGGAACAATATTGTGGGGATTATCAGAGTTCTAACCAACAAAAGGAGTTAGATTGTGTCATTGATGTTGGTTTTATTATGGTTATATTTAATGCAATTTGTTTGTAAAATGTTTGTTTCTTTTCAAGGTTACATTTTTGTGAATTAGCTTAATGTAGAAGACAATGTAACTGGTAAAAACATACCTTTTTATGGTGTGCCCAAAAAGGGGAAGGAGTCTGGCCTTAATAAGCCTCACCCAGACTCCAGTTGGTGGCTTGTTCACCAAGTCAAAGCAAGCATGCTACTGCGGTGCCATGAGCTGAAAAATCTATTTTGTAGAGTGGGATACTTTAGTATATATTTGGATACTTATATATCTTAGATTTTTTTGTTGTTGTTGTTGGGACTGTTCACTTGTAAATGATTCTTACGGTTGGACTATTGGACTTTCGGTGCACCTGTAAATAAACCAACTCGTGGTTGAGCCATCCTTTTTTTTTGGGGGGGGGGGGGGGGTCCGCAGTAGACCTAACTGCATCACAATATAATATTAATTAAATAGTGCTCAAAAATGGCTGTTGAAATAGTATTCTCAAATGAAATGAGTAGAGACATGGACCTGGAAACTGCAGTCCTTACATCATACTTAACAAGAGGGTTCTCCAAAAGCCTTCAAACTGACAAACTGAGCGAGAGCGCCATTCCACAGCAGAAGCGAATTTTCAGTTTTTTTATTAAATATTACAACGGCAGACTATATTTTTCCTGGTGTATTGACTTGCACGTTTTATTTATTCAACACAAGACTAGTCATATGCACTAAAAAGGAAAAAGTAAGTAGGGTCATTTTTTATTTCATGACGACTTCATGACTACAATCATTTTCAATAACATTGGCAAAACTACCACATATCGTATACTGCCATATAGATATTTTAATATTTCAAATTGTTTTGTCCATCCATTTTTTTTCAAGGCAAACATTATTTCAAGCTTTGAGTGGTTTAATCCAAGTCTTCTAAAAAAAACATGCTCGCTTTAAATGATGAACAGATTTTAATATAGGCTTTTATTTACATAGCCTACATATAAACTTTGATTAATTACCATTACAAAAATCTCAATCTTAAACATTTGCTCATTCTGTGTATTTGTGTCTTTAAAATAGGGTAACTTTGTTGCAAAAGCTTACAGAAAAGAAGCTTGATTTCAGATTTGATTTCAAACTGAACTGAATTTACAAAAAAAAGATAATTAAACAGTCAGTAATACAATTCAATTCAGTTGAGGTATTCGAAATATGACAAATCACTGCTTATAAAAAATCAGTTTTAAGAGCCATATGTTATTTATTTAGATCAATGCAACATCAGAAGGCTTTGACCTGTAATGTATGTACAATGTAGTGCTGCAGTTTGACAGACTAGGATATTTATATGTACAAATCATACAAATATCCCATTCCGAAACATTTCTAGCATAAACTTACATTGTAAAGAAATTAAAGTTCCATCTTTCATATTGAAAGTCTTTCTGGTGCATTTCACTTACAGTCAATAACATTTCCAGTAGCATTTCCATCGGTCAGGCGTGGATCTATTCTGAATGATAACTTTTGACAAAGAGCAAAGATAAATAATTTCTACTATAAAAGCACGGAGAGATCACGATTGCACACATTCTGAGCACAAACCATATCGAAGTGAGAGGACAGGCAGTTTATTTGTATAAGTTAGGCCTATTTGAGCTCCCATCCAGTTTTCTGCGTTTACATGATTGTGTCCACATATTACAATAAAGCGCTCACCACACTTGAGCGGGAGTGATTAAATTATGCGGAATACCTGCAATCCCGCGCGGACATTCAGATTCAGACTCTGTCACTGACAGGAGGCGGATGCGTGTCTAACTCACTGTCGGAGAGGAGAGACCGAGGCGCAGCTTTTATCGGTGTAGGGCAGGCTATAAACGGTAGATAGGCTACTGCGGAAAATGAGTAATGGAACCGTGTCAGATATTTCAGTATGGTATCAAAATATAGATATTTATGATAACACTACCATGTAGTTTGTTTCTCCAAACTTTGACTCCAGTTACGCTGAGCTCCGTCACACTGTCCAGTCAGCTCTTCACCTGCTGCAGCGGCGGCTTTTCCCGGTTCAGATATCAGGGCTTTTATTGGTCCGTTTACGATCGGATCTCTTTATTGGCTACTGAAATGCCGTCAAAGGTTAGAATATCAATCAAAATGGGCGTACTCGGTCACGAACTATGATTTAAATGTAACGAAGTAGATTATTTTGCTTACTTTGTTCTTAAGTATAAGTAAAAGTACAGCTTTAAAAATATACTCATAAAAGTACAAGTAGGCCTACCCCCCCAAAAAACGACTTAATTACAGTAACGTGAGAAGATGTAATTCGTTACCTCCACCACTGCCAAATAAGAGGGACCCTGTTCCTAAAATGATTAGGCTACACAAAGTGGTTGATACCATTGAAATGTAATAATTCTCATCATCCATTTCAATTTTTCTGCGTTTTCAGGTCCATAGCAAGCATTTCGATAGGAAAGGTTGATGAATATGAAAAATAAATAAAAAATGCATACTAAAATTGTGTGCAAGAACCTTTACTGCGCCCCTGGATAGCACTAAGTTCAGCTATAAGGCTGCTCTAACTTTAAGACTAAATGCACAGATCTAATATAGCCTACACTAATATTCTTTGTTTACAAGGATAATATCACCAAAAAATGCCAAATTTGACCATTCAACACTGCTCTGTGTGAGAAACGTCTTTACGTGTGTGTGTTTTTGGTGTGTGTGCTCAAACCGCGTCTCTAACAGTGCGCACATAGCCTATACCAACATTTCCGCAGCTTATTGCACTTGAACGGTTAAAATCGTTTGTGTTTAAACCACAGCACTTTAAAACATGCAGCCTTATGTCTCTCGTGAGACAAAGAGGATTAAACTTCATCCAGTTTATCATGTCAACTACGCACCAATGCCCTGCCA